>JAMKCH010020403.1:0-33694 GCA_023653785.1 Ophioderma brevispina
AGTCTTACCCATATCTTTTAAATATGGGACCACACCCCCCCCGATTTTCACCCCATACCAGCAGTAGAAATCAAAGGGGTTTCATGCAGTCGAATGTGAAACACAGCGCAAATCAACATTTAGATTTTGACAAACTGTCAAATACATTCAGTGGCAATGTTGTATAAGAGAAAAAAAAAGAAAAAAAAAGAAAAGAAAAAAAAAGGAAAAAAAAAAAAAAAAAAAAAAGAAAAAAAAAAAGAAGAAAAAAAAAAGGAAATAAAGGTTCTTCTTTGGGTATTTCAATACTTTCGTCAGTTAGGAAACCCTTGACCGTCGTTAACATGCACGACTTCTTAAAAAGACATTTCCTTTTATTAATTTAATTACAGTATTCAAACCATCTGCAAACTTTCTTCAAACTACCGTTTCTAAGGACAAGCATTTTCTATGATTATTCGACAGGATGCAAGAATAAAACACGACGATTTTCGTTGACAAACGGGGCTAAAATTTTGACAATATGAATGAGGTCTATTGTTGGCCGAGGCAACTTATGTAGACGTTATGATCTCCAAAAGAGACTGTCAATTTGAGAAACATTTGTTTGAGGGGTGTTCCATAGGAGTGGTTTGTTAAGTGCATCTCTGGCACCCACCTTAAGAAATCCCGCTCCCTGAGAGCAGCACCGACATAAAACACGTTTTTCTATTATGGGGCAGGGACTTCAACTGCTCCTAATTACATATCTTTAAGACATGATCATTTGAGATGAGAAGTTAACAAATATTCTTTCCACGAGAGGTAACTAACGATATTATGCATTTTAAAGCCAATGGTAGGCTTTTGTTTAAGTTATGAATTAAAAACGACTGTCCGATTTGTGCTGGTAATTAAAATTCGTAAGTGATTACTCGCTATTCGGATTTTACCCAAAATGATACAAGTTAATAAGCGTTTAAATATACTTAAACATGATCATATGCAAAACGCCAATAGGGAATGGGTTTTGTATCGGTGGCTCCTCTAAGTTTCTTAAAGGTGCAACGAGAAGGCATTCAAGAGGCATCCATATATTGTGCTTATATGTGAGTTTTAATATATTATACAGACCAGCCGATATATTTCTTACCTGTTTTGCCTACGATATGCAGTGTGAAGGACAATAAAAAGAGATTTTGTTTTTGATTAATTCGATATCAAACATGAGAAAATGAGAGAAAGAAATATATAGAATAATGAGAAATCTCAATTGGTACCAAAGAAATAAATCACAGTCAATACTTTCAGCAGCGGGATATTTTTATGCAACGCTTTACATCGTTGCAGAAAAGCCAGGCTTCACAATTTTAGGGACACCTGATATGTGAAACTCTCTGTTGCGCGCTTTAAGGTTGATCAAAGATGAATCAAACCCCCCCCCCCCCCATTGCCACCCCTTAATGACACCAATCATGTCGTTATTCATGATTAGTCAGTTGGACCTGCTCTTTATTATCTTGTCAACACAATACAATTGTTTGTAGGTGAATCGCTCCCAGCTATAACGCGGTTGAAATTACTTCAATTAGTTATTCCCGTATTTCTTGTTGATCCCATAGTCCCCGCCTTCTTCTTCCCCATCCTCCTAACTCCCCTTCTTCCTCAGCCGTGGCATCCTGATATTGCTGATACTCGAAACTAAGTCATTCCTGTTTGTCTCAGGCCTCTGGAATTCCATCTCGTCTGCCTGTCACCAGTATTTACCAGTGCAAGAAATGCCTTGCGCCCTTAAACATTGCCGGTCGACATGACCGGAGATCGCTTCTTGAAGAGACTCCTGACTTGCGGGTACTGTTACGATACATGTTGCTGACATCTTAAGGCCTCGGGGTGGGAGGTCACAGACGGCAGAGTTTTGACGTTGTGGGGATCCACTCCACGAAAGTAGCTGCGTACTTGTTGATTGAAAATTCAGCATTTGCTCGTCGACTTCTTTCAGTGACATTCGTCGCGGAAAATGACTGCAACTGTCAGGGTCAGGCGTCAATTGGCTGGATCACAGCTTGCCATCAGTCTTGGCATCAAAACCTGCCGAGTCAATTCAGGTACAGTAAGAGACAGATTGTGGCTCACAGCGCTGAGTTCAAAGGCGCCAAAACAAGGCTATGAAGAAATTGCAGACGGAAATGGTACCATGTTCACTGCTAGTTTGCGCCAATCAGCATTTAGTTGTCCCGGGAATCGGAGGCAAGTGGTTACGCCGCTCATGGTGGCTGAGACAAGATGGTTAAGATCACCGTATGTTGGTGTGGTGAGTTTCAACGTACGAACACAAATATCGTAGAGAGCTTCGTTGTCGATGCAGAAAGTCTCGTCCGTATTTTCTACAAGCTGATGGACAGACAGGGTGGCATTGTAGGGCTCGACAACGGTGTCGGACACTTTTGGAGATGGTACCACACTGAAAGTATTCATTATCCGGTCTGGATATTCTTCTCGGATCTTGCTGATCAGTAAAGTACCTAAACCAGAACCTGTGCCACCGCCAAGAGAATGAGTCAGCTGAAATCCCTGTGGAAAGTCATCATACAGAAAAAAGCGAATAATTATTTCGGATATGTGTCTATTTTAGGCCGGTGTGAAAGCAGATATAGTCCGGCGGGAGCCACAGTCCGGGGCTCCATAGACGATAACGGAATAAAGCGTGAATCTAATGTTGCGTGAAGAGTCAACTGAATCGATTGCCCTATTGTTCACCATTGTTCCCGCGACTATGAGTACGCCGGACTATAATTACTTCTATACCTGGTCAAATCCAAAGTTAATATAATGTATTATAGTTATGCTCTATTTTAGTACCCTGTCAGTACCGCTTACAGATCATATACGAAAAGAGAATGGGTCAGCTGAAATCCCTGTGGAAAGTCATCATACAGAATAAAGCGAATAATTATTTCGGATCTGTGTGTATTTTAGGCCGGGTCAAATCAAAGTTAATATAATGTATTATAGTTATACTCTATTTTAGTACCCTGTCAGTACCGCTTACAGATCATATACGAAATTGCTCCGATTACCTAATGATATGTAATTGACTATACACAAACATAACAGTACTATAGGCTAGATAACAATATCAATTATAGCCATCTTAGAGCATTGGAAGCCATCATGGATGCTATAATGAAGGAATTTATTATCACATTTTTCAAAATCTTATGATTTTGATTAACTTCGTGATTGTCAAAACACCATTGTTTCAAGGACAAGGTGGGTCGGAAAAATGTTGATGGGAATATCATTTGCGTATGCAGCCTTCCTTTGGTTCAGTAGTTACGATATTTATCTAAGGATGTGTGTATCGATACGGAACTAATGTTCTCTGTCTTTGGTATGCATGAAGTATGGTGCTAAAAATCAATACATAAGTACTAAAATTGATCAAGAGAATGCTTACATATACGAATATAAGAATATAGAAAGGTGATCAAAGCATATGTTTGTCCATTGCTGGCAGCCCAGACATCCCCCCCCCCCCGCCCCCCCCCCCCCCCGCCGCGCAGGTCTAAAGTATTTACTAAAGTGGTGTAAGGGTGATACATATTCAAGTAATCCGTATTAATTCAGAAAAAGCATTTGTATCTTCTTCAGTTCAGTACATAATACTCAATATGGAACCTTCTCGATTTAATACTCAATATGGACATACTTCGATGTCTCCGGCGGTTTTACAAAATAAAAAAAAAATAAATCGCCTTCAAGTTTTGCAAGATAAGTGTACTCGTCCTATCCATCTCCATATCTCTATTCTCCCCATGGCTTCCAATTGCCCAGAGGATTAAGTTAAAGGTCCTTCTTATGACCAAGCTCCCTCATACTATCAGGCTTTGAGGTGTCCGATATGCAAAAATATCGGATCCTAACGCAGTATAATTATAAAATTGGATGATTGCGCCCAATATTTATTGGTCTCGCTATGAGTTTTAAAATATTGGGCTCGACTGCGTATCTCGCCCAATATTTTTGCAACTCATAGCTCGACCAATAAATTTTGGGCTGAATCAATCCAATTTTATTACAGTATCTCTCTTCATATTTCCAGCTTTAGCCCCCAGTTCTACTTAAAAGACACTGGCAGCATTTTAAAAATAGTGCGCCCTCAAGATTTTTCAAAATCGATATTTTTGCATGGCTGTAAGGCTTTTATATACAAAAGCCCTCACCCGAAATGATTAAAACCAAATCAGCTTCCTTATGGGTAAACAGAACGATTTATAATTTAACGTCGCCGGCGACGTTTTAATTCAGCAGACGATGAAAATGGCGTTTTTAACACAAGAACACGCCGCCGTATGCAATTTCCCACGCTATGCACACTGTTTGATCGGTCTATAACCTTTGTGGTTTTAATATCAGTGAGTACGAGTCAAAAATATTCATGTAATATACACTGTTTGTGATTAAATTATGGAAAACTTAAAAGTTGGCCTACAAATTACCTGGATGTCTTTATCCTCATATCAATGTCCCTATCTGTTTTGGGGTATGGTTATTTTATGTGTAAAATATATCTCTGTTCTTCCAATGGCCTAGACTATCATTTGAGAGCATAAAAAAAATGAGAAATTTCATATTTTGTGAAAATGTGGCCAGTGCCGCTTCTCGTCGTTTTTGAAGATCGAGTTTACGAATTTATACTTTAAGAGTATGTATATACGGTACTTAATTTCATTTGCACCTGTAGATGTTAACTTCAACTTTAACTAATGTGTGTGCGCTGCAACTTTGCAATTTGATAAATGGGAGCCTCAAAATACTCATTGACTGAAATATGAAAAACGCTAGAAGTGCCTGGCCTGGCGATGGCCGCTACATTGGCTAGAAAATCTGGTATTCAGTGGTCCTCACCATCATTGTAATGACATAAACCACAGTATGCACTTGCAGAATAAAAAATAAGGAATTTTGATTTAAATAATTTAGCTCACGTCTTTGCTAAAATGTAGGACCTAGTGGTCTTTGGGTGACTTCGCGTAAAATTAGGATCTCAACTGCCTTATAACACTTTTTGTTTTTTAATAGGCGCGGAGATTAATGATTCTGTTCTTACCTGCAAGCAATCGCAATTCTCAGATTCGTTGCGAACTTGATCAAGAACAGTGTCTACCAGTTCAGCCCCTTCAGTGTAGTGTCCCTTCGCCCAGTTATTCCCGGCTCCACTTTGCCCAAAGATAAAGCTGTCTGGCTTAAATATTTCACCGAAAGGACCAGAGCGCACAGAATCCATTGTTCCTGGTTCTAGATCGACTAGTATGGCACGAGGCACGTATTTTCCACCAGAGCCTTCATTGTAATACACGTTGATTCGTTACAGTTGGAGGTCAGAGTCACCATCATACTGGCCAGTTGCAGAAATGCCATGTTCATCAGAAATCACCTCCCAGAACTGCAGTGAATCAGGAACAGAGTCCGTTAAGAAAAGAAAGCTAAACAAACAACAACGTCAAGAAACAACAAATCAAACAAAACAACCAACCTGGTACATTGTTATCATGTCTTTACTCTTATACTAAAAATAATCTGTCCATAAAACCACCCTTTCATGATACTCTTGCAACATTGTTCAAGTTATGAAAATACAACAAGTACAGACCTTAGCCCCAATCTGGTTTCCACACTGGCCAGCCTGAAGGTGCACAATTTCACGCATTATGATAAGTGTTATACAGAGAGACGTGATACCGAAATAAGGTAATACCGAAGCTTAGTAAACGAGGTTCCGTCGAGAAAAAGAGACGACACAGCTTGTATTGCTAAGTTACAGCAGTAATTGATTAGTTTTTGAGGCAAAAGAGCGATATGTTGTTTCTGACTTTTGACTTCCATTGACAGCGCATATCCTTCCGACATAATTATCCTTCCGCTACTTGTTCACTTAAGGACACTACGCAGAGTTTAAAATTGGATTCCCGTCTTGGTATTTTGGCATCAAAAAGACCTTCTGGTCTTTAAAACGACATCTTCCAGCTGATATACAAACAATGCACAATTCTGGAACAGAAAATATGAAAATTACAGCAATATAGATGTGCTATATACTTAGAGATAATAACGCTATGATAATAATTAATTTAGATTGTTTTTAAATCTTTTTTGAGATCTAACTTCTATTCGATATCAGTTGCATTTTGTCAAATTCATACACATTGTAATCTTGGAGCATGTTCTTCTCTTGTGTTGTTTATAAGTCAGTTTGTAAGTTTGGTATAATGTAATTCAATATGTAATTGTGTAACTATGTTAGACAGGGGGCTAGACATGTTCGGGCCTTTACTAGCCTCCCCCATTTCACATGTCTTAAACTTGTTGTTTATTTTTGTTATGTGGATGGAAATAAATTAGATTGATTGATTAAGAGAGCATATGCAATACAACGTCATGTACATTTATGAATGAACCCATCAATCTTGACAGTTTTCTCCAAGAGGTCCATGACAAGATTTCCCAGGATAATGTAATGATAATGTAGTGATGAACCAGTATAACGCATGCTGCTCTATCTTTCAGTTTTGGGTTTATATTTCCCCCAACATTTTATGCACATCAGTAATGACAGTACGTTGGTTGGAAACAGAAGGTATTCATGTTGTAACAAAAATAGTGATATTTTCTGCTATTGTTTTTTTAATTTAAATGTATGAATGGTTGCCTTGGTTACGTTAATTTTCATTGTGTTTGCCAGGCAGAAACAATTCCATGTGTTGGGAAGCAACGTTGCAAGCAAGGATGCATTGTACATTGATGCTCATAAAAGTGCATCTCCAATTAGCAGTCGATCTTAATGAGTTTTTGCCCATATCGCCGTTTCAATTGCACAGGTCATTGATTATATATATACCTTATAGCTGAAAAATGAATCATGTTATTTGTGGAGAGATTAGCCACTCTTCCACAAATTATCATGAGTTTTCGAGAAATATCACAAAACAATTTTTTAACTATTATTGTTACTTTTAAATTTCAAAATAGGTCGCCAACTTTATCTTTGAAGTTCAAGAAAGCCAGAAAATTGTCAAGAGGTGCCTTTTATCTGTACAAATGGGTTTATAAAGATCGGGGATCCCTGATTATAATGGCCGAGGATACTGACCCGACAGATCATATGCACACCAACGTTATCAAATCCTACCTTGGCATGACACCTAGAGGGCCTACCCCTGCTTTCATTCATAGCCCATGTGGCCTAGCTATCCCTAAAATATCCGATGTGTACCTCGAATCTCACTCTCTTGCTTTCGCCAGGTGTATGATAAAGGCTGATGATCGTGTTCTCCATGTCATCCATTCCAAAATGTCCAGAGAACGACTATGGAAACGGAAGATGGCAAAAAATGGGATTGGCAAATGGAAGGAAAACTTTGAGATCGCTATTGAATCCTGTGCCAATGAAGTCAAATCCAAATGGAAGAATGTTAAGGAACAAATCTAAAGCCTTATCATCACCCAGCGGAAGGATTTCTGGAGAGAATATATCCTCCCACTTGTCCAACAAGGGAATCTTCTTAAACTTATTGAGTCGGAACAAATTGATCTTAATTGGAAATCTATTATCTATGATCTTCCAGGGGCGTCCTGAGTTTTGCCGTACGGGCATCTATTGATTATCTGCCTACTTTTACAAATCTCAAAACATGGGGAAAAGGACAAATACTAAATGTAATTGTTGTGGCAATAAAGAAACTCTACACCATATTCTTAATAATTGCTCCACATTCCTCACCCTAGGGAGATATACATGGAGGCACAATTCCACATTATTGACCATTGTTAAACATCTCAATGACAATCTTCCTGCTGATGCAGCGGTGAAAATCTATGCTGATGTTCCGGGTTCTACAATCAATGGTAGTACCATCCCACCACATATCCTTCCAACCAGTCAACGTCCTGACCTTGTTATTGTTGACATTGCTCAGAAACGCATTCATGCAGTTGAACTTACCATTCCATTCGAGATAAATATTACCTCTGCCCATATCCGCAAGACTGAAAAATACAGCTCCCTTATTTCAGACATCAATTCTGGTGATTATAGTTGTGTTTTGAGCTGTATTGAAATTGGGTCCTGTGGGCTAATTACTAAAGAAAACAATGACAGGGTGCGTTCAATATTTAAGTTCATTGGGTTAAAACCAAAGAAATATGTCTACCACGATATTTCTAAAACAGCTCTCATGTGTAGTTATGTGATTTGGAATGTAAGACAAGAGCCAACTTGGGAGGAGTGTCCTTATCTTAAGATCTAGGCCAGTCCTGTTCAACACTCCTCCCGAGATGGCTGTGTGTTCTTTTAGTCATTTATATTTTTTTTAATACTTTCCTGCTGGTGACTTGACTTTTGACTTTGACTTTACTGCATAGGACGGGGTGTCCCTTTGCTCTTCTCATGAGTAATTCTCCTCCATTCTGGTCTGCCCTTTGCAATAGATTCTGCATTTTGGAGATCCAAGCCTGTGTCCTTGGGGATCTGGTCCTTCCATCTTGCTGGTGGGCGACCTGGCTTCCTACGCTTGTTGAAGTCTTGCGTATAGGCTTGGTATGGTAATCTATGTTCCGGCATCCTGACGACATGTCCAAACCACTTCAGCCGTCTTCTGGTGACTGCATCCATGATGGTGCATGTGATGTTCTGCTGGTATCAGGTTTTAAACCTCTCTTGTATTTTATTGTATTGTGTATATTATGTCTTGTGTTATATGTTTTCCTGTATGGAATGGGTCTGCCCATTCCGTATCCAGGAATATATGTACAGTCTTTTTATATCACTTAATAAAGATTGAATGAATATATTTTACTTATAATTATTAACCAGAAATTAGGATGAAAGTACAAGGTAAATTATGAAATATGACTTTGACAATTACAAACTCATATCTGGTATTTGTTGGTTTGTCAGGTTTGTCAACATATTTATAATGAAAAACTATGGTAATATGCCTTCCGTTAAGTTCTTTAAACCTGCAAACTTGACATGCTCAATATATTTGACCAACATCTTGAATGTTAAGGCTGTTTACAAATTAAAAATATGAATATCTAGTGATAAAAAACATGCCTCATACTTATGGCCATGGTTTTAAAAAATCTTAAACGGCAGCTGTACTGGTCACCATCTGTGATTTCTCCATTGCTAACAAAACAGGAATACCAGACACGAGTTTCTAATGATCAAAGACATAATTGATTTTGATAATATTACATATAGTATTTAATTTGAAAGTTTTATCTTTAAAGGCGTCCGATTTGACCGCCATCTTGAATTTGAAGATGCTAAATCAAGACTGAAATGCCAGATAAGAGTTTCTAATGATCAAAGAAATATATCCCGCCATTTCATTTAAACCTCTTTCAAGAGTGTTTTCTATGATTTTTAATGATATAATATTCATTTGCATAAGACAAATTGGCTCTATTGATATTTTGATCAAGTGGCTAATGTATATTGGAAGCTAATAGAAATTATATAAAAAAATAAACACGAAACGTCCACGGGAGCCATTTTTTTACATATGGTGCAAACTATCATCATCCTTCAACTTCCATCGAGATTCGTGACACATATCTTTATCTCACATCGCTGTTCCCTTTTCATTAAAAGTAAAGCTGGAGTCTCTGGTAGGTTAATGGTAGAAATAGGTCTGCTACCTCTACTTGCTAACTCAACTCTACCTCTGCTTGAAAGCCATGCCCAGTGAACTGTGTTCTCCTCTGTGCAAGTTGTAGAAGGGTAGAAATAAGAGGAATATCACCATTGATCTGACGTTTCATAGGCTGTTTCTTTCAAGTTAGAGATGTTTTGAACTCGCATGAGCAACCTGGTAAGTAGTGCCATTTAACCGGTCTTGGAGCTCCTTCACAGTCCATGTTTCTGACTATACAGTGAGATGCTGTGCACACAGGCCCTGAATTGAAGAGCCTGTTGCTCTGGTGACGTCAGACTTCCATATGATATCAATCTTATTACAGGCACTTTATGCTTGTGCTTTTCTTGTCAAGAAGTCTTTTCGGCTATCAGTACACGGAACCTCACATATTTAAAATATACCACTTCCATTAGCCAATAGGAGGATGATCTACTACTTCATTGAGAATCCTGCATTTTGTCTTCTTTGTATTCAGCATTAGTCCCACATTAGAGGTTGACTCTTCAAATGCAGTGAGTAGATTTGGGCAGGTGATATCGGTTCTGCAGTTAATGCAACATTGTCAGCTTAATCTAGATCGGTCAAGAGATTTTGACTTTGACGTCCGGATCTTCTGCCAATTGTGAAACACTTAAGGTTTCACACCATTCGTTCCTGTACAAAATGGGCGAGATGAAAACGTCATTTTCTCATCAATGGAAGTTAATGGAACATCTCAGACCTTAAAGCTAACATCCTTCTCCATATTACAGGTCACCACACCAAACTTAGTTGTAATGAAAAAGGTAATTCTAAAGATAGTGTGATGGAGCATATCAACTAAATTTGAAGAACTGGGGAAAGACATGTTTACGAACACTGCTGGTGACATTGAGTTATCGGTGGTTCTGAACTCGAAGGTCAATAATTTTATTTTAAAATTTTACGAAATTCCTCTGCTCCCTAATACGGTATGGCTCACGTGAGGAGTGAACAGGGGTCCAATATTAACAATTGTCCTATGATGTCAACAACTGTGCCACTACCGGTCTAATTACAACGATATGACGATTAACAAAATAAATTGTATGGGTTGTCACATATTTGTGTTCCCGCTTCATGAAATATAGGACAATTTTTTCCGGTAAAAAAAACAACTAAAGACCAAATGAGGACAAACATGAAAAAATCTCAAATTTCCAACAAAAAAAGTATGAAACTCTTGGTCTTTACGCACGCAATCCAAAAATATACGTTTTGGATATTTATACTCACCTTTAAATTAGAAACCATAATTGTTTCAATGAGAGTTCAAGAATTCACTAAGCAAAAGACAATAAATCGACCGCTATTGATTGATAGATTTTCGATTTATCACTTACAATTAAATAACTCTTTATTATATTCCTCGATGTGGGAGAGCGTTGCCTGTGGTTAGGCTGCTTGCCTGTGGCGTAAATTTACCAAAACAATCCCGGGTTCGAATCCCGGTGGGGACACTTACTGGTATTTATTCGGGTACTCATTTCTGGATTTGACCTGTATACCAGCTATTGAATAAAAATAGAATACCGCTCTCCTCCATGGTTTACATTGGACAAATGAATCATGAAAGCATCCTGTCCTTCGGAGGGGACGTTAAGTCGTCGGTCCCGTGTACAGAGAGTCGTAACTTTGCATGTAAATCGCAGCCAGTTTCCAATAAGAGCAGGGTGAAAACGCCTGACTGCTCCAATCCACCCCAGCCTAAAAAGAGGGCCATGTTAGGAGCGTCCGTATCTTGGATACACGCGGGTCTGGACCAGCTTACTAAGCTGAACAAATTCCGACACCACAACAAGCCAATGACTTGCTGATTCGCAAAATAAAAGATTTATATGTAAACTTACAGTATTATATTATGGAAGGCACGTTGAAAACTTAAAATGCTCATATCGCAAAATGACGTCAAAACGTCAATTCTTCACCCTCCCCAGGTCGTCAATTATACATTGCCTAATTATAATCGTTGATCGTCACTGTAGCCGAGGTGGTGGTTCTCGTGCCTCCTGTAAAGCTTAACTCAAATGTTTCAGCCGTCTCAGCTATTATAGCGTCATCCAGAGGTCATCGGTGATGCCAAAACAGACGGTTGTCGTAGCGCATGCTGTTACTGCCAGGGTAGCGGAGTCTTTACTGACGTAGTCTGTGTCCTCGGTTGCAGTTCCGCCATCAGTGGTAAATGCTTCAAAAAGGAGTACAAGAAAGAACATTTCAAAATCTGCAAAAGTGCTGTAGCTAAATCTGTAATATGACCAAAGAATTTCAGACTGAATGCCCAGCTGACCAGAAAAAGAGGGTGGCCTTCTGGAACAATAACATGCTTTTATGATAATAATAATACACATTGTTTGAAGTCAATTGCTACTCACTTTGAGTGCAGGGTCCTCCATCATTATTGGTAAATCCTAGCGTAACAGTACCGTCTCCTTCTCCATACGCCATTGCAGCTGTATTGCAATTCATCTCGCAACCACACCAATGAAATACACACACACAGTGAAATGTGACAAATCCTCACACACCCGTTTATAAATTACCTGTTATCGTGAAGTTTACGACTCCCCTGAGTCACAATATTCTGTATTCTTAACACTTTTAATAACTCAATTTCCCGTACATGTCATTATCCTGTATCTCATGTAGTTACCAATAATTATTTCTAACTAAGGAACCGGCAACTGAATATTAATTTTAATCCCTTGTAACTTTCCGTGTAGGCCTATATTTTAATTTTTTCTCGTATATTTTGCAATAATAAAGCATCAATATTTATTCCAATGTAAGTTCCTCATTTTTCTTCATTACTCCTCAAAACTCCCGTTTAAAGTTCTCGTCAACCTGCAGTTTATGACTTCCGCCGCCACACCATCCCGTGATTGTATTTTTTTGTAACTCAAGTTCCCGTAGTTTGCAGCATATCCCGCAGCTTAGTCCAATGTAGTTCCTATTTTCTAAATACCAAAACGTCAATATTTCCTCCCGTAACTTTCCGTATATCTTTTTCTTCTCAAAACTACTCCCTGTGTGTGTCCTAACAATAGTAACATGGCCTATTATTGACCAATTTCCTTCTTTACCCACACCGTTTTGCACCGAGCTGTATTTTGCACTGTAAGGCGCTTGTTACTTGCGTACCGAATATAGCGTCTCACGCGTAACCGCCAGCCGCAACGCACCACGCGTAAGCGCTGCTGAGTAACACTTGCAAATGGTAATTTGACTTTGCAACTGAGCACATTTTTGCTGACTTTTCAGCCATTTCTGAATCGATTTCGTCCAACTATAGCTTAGAACCCTTCCGGTATCCTCACGCATCTTTCATGTGAATTTAGCGCTCTTTGAAGCAAAACTGACGCAGCCTTTTGCGAACATACCCACACACACACATACAACATTCTGCTAGTATAATAGAGATTAAGAAAATAAATTATATGGTTTGTCACATATTTGTGTTCGCGCTTTATAAAATATAGGGCAATTTTCGGTTAAAATGAGGACAAAAAATTGAAACAATCTCCTAATCTAAAAAAAAGGGATATATAGGTTTTTGATATTTAAAATCACTTTGACATTAGAAACCAGTGTTTTCAATGTGGGTTTTGTTTTGCTCTTTTGTGAAGAATCCTGAGTCAAAAAGACAAAAATCGGACCGTATGTTGATTTTTTTTCGAGAATAAAAACTACGTATCTAAAAATGAAATAACCTCTTTATTATACCGTATTCGATGATATGGGAAAGCGTGGCCTAGTGGTTAGGATGAAGTGCCTGTGGCTTAAAAATATTCAAAAGATTACGGGTTCGAATCACTGTGGGGATACTGTTACTGGGATTATTCGTTTAACCAATTCTGGATTGATCTGTATACCAGCTAGTGATTAAAAATAGAATACCGCTCCACTCCATGGTTAAATTGGAATTTGGCAAATGATCCTGAAAGCGCTGTCCTTCCGAAGGAACGTTAAGTTGTCGGCCCCGTGTACAGAGTAATTTACATGTCTCGCAGCCAGTTTCCAATAATAGCAGGTCGGAAACCCTTGAATGCCAAATTCAGAAACCAGCCATAAAAAAGGGCTATATAGGAGCATCTGTATCTTGGATTCACGCGGCCCTGGATCAGCTTACTAAGCTGAATAAATCCTACGCCACCACAAGCCATCACAAATGATTGCGGAAAAGGAAAGTAGAAAGAAAACTTAGGGGCCTATATGTCAAAACGTACAGTATTATATTTGGAAGGGCACTTTGAAAACATCAATGTTTTATATCATGAAATAAAGTCAGTTAGCTCTCCCGCTGGTCCGGTTGTAAATTATACATTGCCAATTACAATCATGATCGTGACGTCACTGTAGCGAGTTGGTGGTTCACGTGCCTCCTGTAAGCTAAATCAAATGTTCAGCCATCTCAGGAACAGAGTCATCGGAGGATGTCAAAACTGGACGGTCGGCGAACCCAGATGCTGTTACTGCCTTAAGGTGGCGCCGCTCTTTACTGACGTAGTCTGTGCCTTCGGTTGCAGTTCCGCCTCGTAGTATGGCCTTTCAAAAAGTGTGCAAGAAAGAAGCACTTACAACATTTGCGGAAAGTGCTGTAGCTAACATCTGTATTATGAACAACTTTCAGACTGGATTATATGTCTAAATGACCAGAAAAGAAGTGGCCTTCTAGAACAATAATTACTTATTTAATATACAAATTGCTATGTGAAGTCAGTGCTCGTTATTAACATGCAGTATTATTATACTCACTTAGAGTGCAGGGATCATCCACCAATATGGTAAAGTCCTAGCGAAACAGTACCATCTGTTCTCCATACGACATTGTGGTTGAATCGAAATTACCTCACCTAAAATTAGGCATTTATTTGCAAAACTGAAGGTGTACAATATAGCAGATGCATACCAGTGTCATTTCATTTATTATTTTAATACAAAAAGGCAATTTTAAAGAAGTATGATTAAGCCTATCAAATAACTAATTTGAAGAAACGGGAAAAGAGCATGTTGCGAACAATTTTGGTGACATTGCGTTAATGGTGGTTTCCGAAATCGGAGGAGAAGATTTTATTTTAAAATTTTACGAAATTTCTCTGCTCCCTAATAGGGCTCACGTGAGGAATGAACAGGGGTCCAATATTACAAATTGTCCTATGACGTCAACACAACTGTGAAATTACCCGTCTATACAAACAATTATGAAAATAATTATATGGTTGTCAAAGTGTGTTCCGCTTTTGAAGTATAAGGGCCATATTTCGGTAAAACCAACCCCACAGACAAATGAGGACAAACTTTAATTCATCTCCAATTTTCAAAAAAAGTATGAATATTCGTGATTTACGCACGCATTATACTCACTTTTAAATTAGAGACCATTGTTTCAATGTGAGGTGCAAGAAATCACTTAAGTCCAATACAATCGGACTGCTATTGATTGATATTTTCGAATAATTACATATCTCTTAAAATTAAGCAACTCTTTATTTTATTTAATAATATTGTAGGAGAGAGTGGCCTAGTGGTTAGGCCTGATTGCCTGTGGCGTAAATTTACCCAAGAAAATCCTGGGTTGGAATCCGGGTGGGGACCACTTACGGGATTTATTCGGTTACTCAATTCTGGATTTATTAAAAGTAGATGCCACTTTCTTTACTCCATGGTTCACATTGGATAGGGCAACTGAATCATGAAAGATCCTGTCCTTCGTGGGGGGTGGGGGGGGGGGTACGTTAAGGTCGCCGGGCGGTGTACAGAGAGTTACAACTTAACATGTACACCGCAGTCGGTTTCGAATATGAAGGGGTGAAAATCCCTGACTGCTCCAAATGCCCAGCCTAAAAAAGAGGGCCATGTTAGGAGCGTCAGTATCTTGCATTCACGCGGGACTGGACCCAGCTTACTGTGTGAATAAAATACTGACACCACAACAAGCATCGATCATGACTTGCCGATACACAGAGTAGAAGATTTATGTAAACTTACAGCATTATTATGGTTGGCCACTTTGTAACCTTAAACATGTTCATTATCGCAAACAATGATGAAAATTAGGGTCAAGTAATCCTTCCCTCCTCCCAACAGGGTCGCAATTAACATTGCAAACTTCACTCGTTCATCGTGAGAGGCACATTAGCCGAGTGGTGGTTCCAGGCTCCCTGTTAAAGCTTAATCAAACGTTCGCTTACTCCAGCAAAGCGTCATCCGGTGTGATGTCAAAACTGACGGTCCGGTACCATATTGATGTTATGCCAGGGTGGGCGGCCGCGTCTTTACTGACGTAGCGTAGTCTGTTTGCCCTCGCGTTGCAGTTCCCGCAATCCAGTAGTAATGCTTCAACAAAAGATATGAAAGAAAGAATATTACAAAATCTGCGGACATCGCTGAAGTAATGCGTATTATGATCAAACAACAATTTCAGACTGAATCATATGCCTAGCTGACCAGTAAGAGAGAGCGGCCTTCTAGAATAATAAGATAATGTTTCATAATCTACACACTGTTGGTGAAGTAATTTGCTAGAGTTATCAGAATGCAGTATTATTATACTCACTTAGAGTGCAGGATCCTCCACCACTATTGGTAAGTCCTAGCGGGGAACACACCGCTACCATCTCGTTCTACACCCCCCTACAGACACACATTGTGTTAATCGCCACCAATTTACCTCACCTAAATTAGGCGAATTCAACAAGGAGTGGGGCCAAGTACAGGTCATACACCAAAGTTATAGTATTTTAATAAAAAAAGGCAATTTTAAAGGAAGTATGATTAAGCATATCAAATAACTAAATTTGAAGAACTGGGGAAAAGACATGTCTACGAACACTTTTGGTGACATGAGTTAATGGTGGCGCCGAACAGCGGCGAGAAGAATTTTATTTTAAAATTTAACGTGGAAATTCTCTGCTCCCCTCATATGGCTCACGTGAGGAATGAACAGGGGTCCATATTACAAATTGTCCTATGACGTCACCAACTGTGAAATTACCCGTCTAATGACAACACAGTATGAAAAAAATATATGGTTGTCACATTTGGGTTCCCGCTTTTGAAGTATAAGGGCAAAATGATTTCGGTAAAACCACCCCAAAGACCAAATGAGACAATACTGAATTCATCTCCAATTTCAAAAAAAGTATGAAATATTCGTGTTACGCACGCAATTATACTAACTTTAAACCTAGAGGACCATGGTGGTCATGTGAGTGCAAGAAATCCACCTAAGTCCAATACAATCGACTGCTATTGATTGATATTTTCGAATAATAATACATTCTCTTAAAAATAAGCCAACTCTTTATTTAGTCATTAATATGAGAGAGGAGTGGCATAGTGGTTAGGCTGCTTGCCTGTGGTGCGTTAAATTTACCCAAGGAAAATCCTGGGTGGAATCCCGGTGGGGACAACTTTAGGATTTATTCGGTTACTCAATTCTGGATTATTAAAAATAGATGCCACTCTTCTCCATGGTTCACATTGGATAGGGCAAATGAATCATTGAAAGCCTCCTGTCCTTCGTGGGTGGGTGGGGGGTACGTTAAGTCGCCGGTCGAGTGTACAGAGAGTTACAACTTAACATGTTACACCGCAGTCGGTTTTCGACTATGAGCAGGTGAAAATCCGACTGTTCCCAATCGGCCCCAGCCTCAAAAAGAGGGCAATGTTAGGAGCGTCCGTAATCATGGATACACGCGGGCCGGAGACCAGGCTTACGGTGTTGAATAAATCTGACACCAACACCAGCCATAGCTAATGACTTGCCGATACACAGAGTTAGAAGATTTATGTAAACTTACAGGCCATTATATGGATGGCACTTTGTAACCTTCCCAAAATGTTCATATCGCAAAATGATGAACATAGGGTCAAGTAATCACCTCCCTCCTCCCAATTGTCGCCAATATACATTGCCAACTACACTCGTATCGTTAAGCGTCACCATAGACCGAGTTGGTGGTTACCGTGCCTCCTGTAAAGCTTAAATCAAACGTTTCCGTACCCAGAATTAGCGTCATCCGGTTGATGTCAAAATTGACGGTCGGCGTACCATATGCTGTTACTGCCAGGGTGGCGGCCCCCGTCTGTTACTGACGTTAGGCTGTGCCATCGGGTTGCAGTTTCCGCCAATAGTAGTAACTGCTTCAAAAACAGGATGCAAGAAGAATATTTCATAACAATCTGCGGACATCGCTGAAGGTAATGCGTTATTATGATCAAAACATTTTCAGGCATGAAATATGCCTAGCTGACCAGGAAGAGAGAGCGGCCTTCTAGAATAAATAGATTATGTTATCATAATATACACAATGTTCGTTGGAAGTAAAGAATTTGCTATCATATAGTATTAACATGCAGTATTATTATACGCAATTAGAGGGCAGAAGGATACTCCACCACTATTAGTAAGTCCTAGAGAAAACAGTACCATCCCCTTCTTCATACGACATTGTGGTTGAATCGAAATTCACCTCTAAAATCAGAGCAGTTTGTAGGAAGGAGTTGATTCTCCTATTTCAGACTTATATATTCTTACATTAGCTTGATCTTGTTTGGCAAGTACAGGGTCACCACATCAAACATACATACTTATAATAAAAAGAGTCCTACTAATGGAACTCTGATAATGCATATCAAATCACTAAACTTGAAGAACTAGGGACAAGAAATGGCTACCACTGCCCTTGGTGAAATTGAGTTATTGGTGGTTTTGAACTCGTTGGAAGTCAAGAATTTTGGTTGAAAAGTGTACAATTTTTTTTCTATGAAATTTATTATGGTTCATGTGAGGAATCAACAAGGGTACGTCCAATGCCCCTCAAAACTGTTAAATTACAGGTCTAGTTACAAGGATTAGGAAAATATATGGTTTGTTACATATTTTTATGTTCCAGTTCTATAAAATATAACAGGATTTCCGGTAATAAACAACCAAAGACCAAATGAGGACAAACTTTAAACAATCTGCAAGTTTAAAAAAAATATGACATTCTTTGTCTTTACGAACGCAATCCAAATGTGCTGATATGTTTTGGATATTTATATCCCACTCTTGAATTACATAGAAACCATTGTTTCAATGTGAGTTTTACATATGTTAATTTTACTCTATATGCAAGAAATTGTTAAAGAGTTGATATAAATATACTTGGAATTTATGCCTTTTCCTATCTTGGTTATTTACAATAATACTAAAACAAGAAATTGTTAAAAAAATAGATAATAGGATATAGGGTACGTATTTCCTATACTACTCTTTCCCACCATGGCCCGAGAGTTCCGTAGGTGGACACACCGTAACGAGTGTAAAACCTCAATAAGCTAAAGAAAAATGTTGTTGTCAGAGGAGATTTCTTCCCACATGTCTTCATTGAAGTTTTCTACAATGACGGATTCGTACTCATTGATGTATTTGGTACGTGGACTTGCGAGAGCTGTGCATTCCAGAAGGAAATGCATACGGTTTTCAGGATGTTCTCTACACAGCGGGCACGTTGGGTCGACAGCAAACGTGTTGAATCTGGCCTTGTTTGCCTGCAGGATGTAAGTACCAGCCTACACTTTATAGAGGCCCTGTGAACATCAGTATGGTTATGATCCACAGAGCTCCACAGATGGTGTGCCTGGAAAAACTTGCCAGTTTCCCAATTGATGTAGGGTATTGAAGATTTTGAGATGGCTTGATTGTACAGCTTTATTGCCCAGTAGTTTTCAACTGCTGTTTTGACAGTGTTCTTCCAAGCGCTCTTGGATGGTGGATCTTCTAAAAGACTGTGTCTTCAATAATAGATCTTCAATAATAGATTCCCTATACAGCAAACTGCTACACTGGGACTTGGTGCAGAAGTGACGTCACAGGCATGGTGCAGAAAGTGAAAGACGAAAATACTAGGTGACCAACAAAACCACACAACCAAAAACACTGGTGCACTATATACAGTTGATGAAATACATTGGTAGACTATAACAACTTGGAGCCCACAGGAGGTCTCATCTGCCGAATGGCTAGTAGACTGGGCTTCCTAAATACTGGGAGTGAAGGGGCAAGAAACTGCTGAGTGCGGTATGTGGTTCCATAGTCGAATTGTACGTGGGTAGAATGCAAGTTTGTAACTATCATAGTTGGCCTCTGGAATGCTAAATTTGAATTGGGGGGGGTGCTCATATCTGCTAAAATATGTAGCTGGTTTGACGATAGGATGAAACTGGATATTTACTAGGTGAAATTTGATTTTGTAGAACTATATTCAACTTGGGATGCTAGACGCCTAGTAAAGAGAGAGAAATCCCGCCCAAGGTGTTTGATCAGTATGGTCACAGATGTAGTTCTTTGGTAGTCTTTGAAGACAACCGTGCTGCTGCCCGTTGAACTTGTTCAATTTGATTTACAGCATTGATGTTATACGGATTCTAAGACTCTGAAGCATACTCGAGTTGTGGGCGAACTAAATGAGGGGGGGGCCCCCCCTGATAAGGCTTTGGCCTTTACTTCATGTGTAAATGGAGATAGAGTGCGACGTAATAACCAAGCAAGGGTATGCGAGTTGCCTTCACCGTGAATCTTATTACGGTGGTCATTCCCCATCTAAGGTCTTTTGATAGATTGTAACAACACCGAGGTAGTCAGCCCGGTCTACTCTTGTAAGTGTCTGCCCAATGATTGTTTATATTGGAAAAGACTAGGTTGGCTTCGTGGTTATGGCTACGATGGCACATTTCTCAACATTGAAGTGCATTAACCATGTAGAGGACCAGTTTGTAAGCATTTCCAAGTCCCTCTGGAGCACATAGAAAAACCATGGTTTCACTGTGAAGTTTAACTATGTTAATTTTTCTATATGCAAGTGAAATTGTTAAAGAGTGATACTAAATATTATTTTTAAAGTGTTTTTACAGTTTGTAAAATGTATTACAATGAATACTAAAACAAGAAATTGTTAAAAAAATAGATAATAGGATATAGTGGACGTATTTCCTATACTACTCTTTCCCCACATGGCCCGAGAGTTCCGTAGGTGGACACAACGTCTAACGAGTGTAAAAAACCTCAATAAGCTTGAGAGAAAAATGTTGTTGTCAGAGGAGATTCTTCCCACATGTCTTCATTGAAGTTTTCTACAATGACGGATTCGTATAATTGAGGTATTGCGTGGACTTGCGAGAGCTGTGCATTCCAGAAGGAAAATGCTACGGTTTTCAGGATGTTATCTACACAGCGGGAACGTTGGATCAGCAGCAAACTTGTTGAATCTGGCCTTGTTTGCCTGCAGGATGTAAGTACCAGCCTACACTTTATAGAGGCCCTGTGAACATCAGTATGGTTATGATCCACAGAGCCCCACAGATGGTGGTGAATGGAAAACTTGCCAGTTTCCCAATTGATGTAGGGTATTGAAGATTTTGAGAGGCCCTTTTTGGAAATGTACAGCTTTATTGCCCAGTAGTTTTCAACTGCTTTGTGACAGTGTTCTTCCAAGCGCTCTGGATGGTGGATCTCTAAAAGACTGTGTCTTCAATATGATCTTCAATAATAGATTCCCTATACAGGCAAACTGCTACACTGGACTTGATGCAGAAGTGACGTCACAGGCATGGTGCAGAAAGTGAAAGACGAATACGAGGTGACCAACAAACCCAACAACAAAAAACACTGGTGCACTATATACCGTTGATGAAATACATTGGCCCTAGACTATAACAACTGAGGCCCACAGGAGGGTCTCATCTGCCGAATGGAGTGACTGGACTCCTGAAATAATGGGAGTGAAGTGGCAGAAAAAACTGCTGAGGCGGTAGGTGGTTCCTAGTCGAATGCTAGGGGTAAATGAAGTTGTAACTATCAATAGTTGCCTCTGGAATGATAATTTGAATTGGTGATCATATCTGCCAAATATGTAGCTGGTTTGACGATAGAAGGAAAACTGGATATTTATAGGGAAATTTGTTTGGTAGAACATATTCAATTGGGATGCTAGATGCCTAGTATGGAGAGATCCCAGCCCAGGTGTTGATCAAGGATGTAACAAAGGTAGTTCTTCGGTAGTCTTTGAAGACAACCGTGCTGCTGCCCGTTGAATTTTCAATTTGATTTACAGCATTGATGTTTTTTTATAAGGATTCCAAGACTCGTGAAGCATACTCGAGTGTGGGCGAACTAGGGCCTGATAAGCTTGGCCTGTACTTCATGGGTACATGGAGATAGAGTGAGACCCGTAATAACCCAAGGGTACGATTTGCTGCAGCGTTGATCTATTACAGTGGCATACCCAATCTAAGGTCCTTTTGAGATTGTTAACACCGACGGTAGTAGCCCGGTCAATCTTGTAAGTGTCTGCCCAAGGATTTTGTATAGTGGAAAAGGACTAGGGTTTGCGCTTCTTGGTATGGATAGATGCCACATTATCAACACATTGGAAGTTGCATTAACCATGTAGAGGACCAGTTGGCTCAAGCATTTCCAGTCCACTATGGAGCACAGTATGGTCGTTGTGACTTAAATCTCACGGTAGATAATGCTGTCGTTAGCAAATAACCGCATATTGGATTGATTTTGTCTGTATATCATTAATATTAACAGCAAGAACGGGCAGGTCCGAGTACAGGAACCTGGGTACTCCCGATGACACTTCCCCAAGAAGAATGGGGTCCGTTGACAGAGACGGCCTGTAATCTGTTGTATAAAAAGTGATAGGAATACATTCTAGAGTCGGGCCTTGTATGCCGTAGAAACAAAGTTTAGCGGATAAGCGATCATGGGTACCTTATCAAACGCTGTAGAGAAGTCGAGTCGTATCACGTCAACTTGACCACGACTTGATAGAGTATGTGCCCAAATCATGGGCAGGATGGAAATTAGTTGTGTTACTGGGAGAGCTTTACGAAACCAGTGCGTTAGTCAAGCAAGCTGTTATTTGCACTACGCTGGTTGCTATGTGACTCAATGAGTATATGTCCAGAAACCTTGCAGCACAGGCACGTTAGTGATATGGGCGGTAAATTTGCGGGATCTGATTTGTTTTGCCTTTTTGTATATGCCAGTATGACTAGGGATTGGTTCCATTGAGTGGTAATGTGCCTGTATTGAATGATTGCTGGATAAAGAATTAAGTCGGTGCCGATTCCAAGGCGACAGTCTTAAGAGTTTGTGGTAATTCATCGGGCCACTTGCTTTTGATGGCTTTAAGGAGCAGTAGTGTTTTTTACTCCGTCTAAGCCTATTATGAGATTCGGTATAGATGGATACGGTGAAATGCCCTTGTGCGGGATGTTTGAGTTGGACTCTTTGGTGAACACAGATTGAAAATGCAGTGGAGTGCTTAAGCTTAATCTTTGTCTGTTGCTTCCTGCCCCCCCACTTACACTTGCCAGAGTTTAGTTGCTGTTCTTAGAGTTGGAATTCCAAGGTTTTTGGTGCGCATCATGTTTACATACGACCAAAATGTTTTCGGGCGTCGGAAAGGATACCAACCGACGACATTGATTGACATAATCTTCAATGAGCTCTGTGACAAACATTGCAACTGTGTTTCTATAGTGGCGGACAGTATTTCAAGAAATAGTTTTGAGGTTTCATGGCTAAACTGTGAAGTTTGTCACGTGTTGCTCATTTGACGCTCATTGTCACTGTGATCCAGGGGAGGGAGAGGTCGTTGTTCCCACGACTCAATTTTGGAAGGAACAGGTGATATCCATGGATTCTGTAAAGAAGTCCCGTACAATCCCCCAGTTTGTGTCCACATTGTTGTTATTTCGGAGTTTGAGGATAGGAATCATGTGGCGGGTGCGGGTACTTTTAAATTTTGCTTTAAACCACAACATCTGCTTTGAGGAAAATTTAAAATTTTCCTTGGTGGCTTCATTTGTTGTTTTGGTTTTGGTTAATGTTGAAGGTTATTAATAAGAGATCAGATATACAAGGATTGTATGTAATATCACTGATAAGTTGAGGGTTGGTAGTGGTAATCAAAATCCACAAGTGCTGTGTGACACAGGTGCGAGTTATTTAAGTTACCAATTGGGATAGTGAATTTCCAAGAGAAAATCAAGAAGAGCTCTATGAACACTGGCGGTTCTGGAGTTTGTTGTTGGACATGTGTGACCAATTTATATCTGGGAAATTCAAATCCCCACAAATTGATAAAATTTGGGGAATCGTGACTGTGATAAAACCCTACTCAACGAATCAGTAGTACTCGAGAGCCTTAGGTTTGTTGTTTGGGGACCATAGTAACTAGCTATGAACAATGGTTTTGCATTTGCAAAATTGAAGATTTGCAATTTTTTCGCAATTTGATCCATTTCGGTTTTTTGTTTTAAGTCATTTGTAATTAGGGTTCTTTTATGGCTATGAAAACGCCACCACCAAAGATATTTATATCTTTACTGTGGAGGAATGTTCAGGAAAGATAGAGTATGTTGCAAAATCTGAGCGATTTTATTCGCCTCAAGAATTCTTTTTTTTATGTCTGGTGAGTGATGATCAACGCCGCTCTGAAAGCAGGCTGTTCTTACTGCTTTTTAAACCGTTTACAGTTACGAGATAGCTTAACTTTATTTTGCGAATTTTTTGGTGGTAATTTTTGGAACGCTGGTCATGATCAGAAGAATCTGTAGCGAGTTGAGGTAAGTGGATGTATATCATTCAATGAACAATTTTATGTTCACAATCCTGACCATTTGAATCAAGTGATGAAAAGGGGTTTGATAATTCAATTGATCTCGATACCAAAGAGGGAAATATCAAAATTTGGGGCTCCACATTGGTAAACATATCCATGAAACAAAAACTCCAGAATAATTCATAAACTCCCGAGAACACTGGTAAGATAAGCCGAAACATTCTGTGTGGCACCAAAATTGACAATTATGCTAACATATGACTTGGCATTATCGGCGGTTGACATCTGATTGGAGAGGCCCATGGGAAAACTGTTTGATGGCCTGGCGTTCGTAGCGACCTGACCACTGAGTAATAGAATCAGTAACAGGTGGCTAGGCATTGGATTTTCAAGTTCAAAGACTTTAGCTGAACAAATTTCTTGGTGCCTTATGATAGACATGCATACACTCCACGTTCCAGACACAGTTGTTTTATCGAAAAGGTGGTTAAAGTAATGCTCTTAGGTAATTACAGCAAAAGACGAACAAGACTAGAGAAAAGTAATCTCACTCGGAGTTCAAAATTTTCGGAGTAGTTAATAACTACTACTACAATGGTATACGTACCGATATTTGTGTAATTCTAGCTGTTCAGAGAGATAATGTGTGTCAATTTGAATCATAAAGTAGCTTGTTGTTGGATACACGAATCGACGGAGACTATTATTCGCCCATACGCAGGGGGCGGACCGCATCACCATCCGCCATGATGGGGGGCATCTTTTGCATTTTCTCGTTATACACCGCGTTTACGTGTACGTGTTACCACAAAGAAGCGATAATGTTGATCAGTTCTGACGGCAAAACAAACCTATTTCATATTTCCCATTTGTTATTCATCATGGGTCGCTCATGACAAAAAAATGTAAATTTATTGGCTGCACAAATAGCGATAAAAAGTTACAAAAATTGGAAACGAACTGCGTGCGAATTCAATTCGCTAATGACACAAATGAACAATCATCGTATCCATTCCAGTCTAAATACCACATTGTAACTCGCCAGGTTATTTTCACGTGTACTGATCGTCCAGGCGTAGCACATTACATGCACAAACGAGGACTAATTTTGTTCAGATCTCCAAAATCGATCACAT
The DNA here is from genome assembly GCA_023653785.1 of Ophioderma brevispina. NCBI lineage: Eukaryota > Metazoa > Echinodermata > Ophiuroidea > Amphilepidida > Ophiodermatidae > Ophioderma > Ophioderma brevispina. Next base: position 25,438 of record JAMKCH010020403.1, read on the forward strand.
GGGCACGGAAGTTGTCCTTCTAAACACCAACAACCGCTCGGAAGATGTCACGTGTTTCAGCAAATACGATCGATCTTTGGGAACTATTTAAGTTTTCACGTACACGGAATATCTCAAAACCATTCTATTGTTAATTTATTTTGTCTGGGATGTTTGAATTTTACGAACAATTATTTTTCGCACGCGGCTGTTATTACCCAATTTAAAACGTTTTCACCATAAGCGTTCATTTCACAGTCACGCAAAGTGGGCGAGAACCTCAATTTTTACAAAACAGTAAGAACTTGCCCGGGAAATCCAGTTTAGACCAGTCCCTGACAACATACTTCCATAAATCCTACTGGAAAATAAACGTGAAAAGTGTTAAACAATTGCAAAAAAGGTAGTTGTAAATTCTTATTATCATGATTATGGGCTTATTATTTCGTTCGTTAAGCAACTTGCGGCGTGTGTGTACTGTGTCATGTGTGTTGGTGGCCGGGATGCCCCCCAGTATGCGGCGACGTAGAGGGTGTCCTTTCGAGGCTTCACCGTCGGATCGTTGTATACGCAAAATGCATATCAGTATTGTAAGATCACATGTATGCGTACTTATCCATAGAAAATAGACCGCGAGAAAACCAGAAAAGCCGCATCTTGGTCAGCTATGGGCAAATTTTGGGGGTCTTCGTGTATTGCTCGGGAAGGGATTCGTAAAAATTCGGTAGATGTGCGCTGTTGTTTTTTCATAGAGCGATGAGTTGCGGCATAATATAGACGCAACCAAAGATTATGCGGTCTTTGCGTCAAACAACATGAAGAGCGACCGGCGCGGCGCGACTACACAGAACCCAACTTTGCAATTGTAGAGTTACGGATGCCGCAAGGGGGAGATTTTTTGAGGATACGAATTTCTCTCAACTGTACTGAATTGTTCGAGGAGAACACTTCCAAGAAACATTTCGGAGTTTATTGAACAAACAAGTAAAAAAGAAAACTAAAAACAGTTTTGAACTTGGGGTTGGACTGCAATGATCGTTTTTTGAATTTTCTTATGGCGAGTTTGAAATAAAAGAACACCGGGAAAGGGCATGATTTAAATATTTATTCTTGATACATATTTTAAAGTCTTAAAAAAACAAAAAAACTAAAAAATTATTGAAAAAAATGAAACGGGAAACGATCACAGTGGATTTTTATAAACATTTCCATTTTTATCAGATGGCGTTTCCATTGTAAATATGAAAAGGGAAAAACTCATTTTTATTATTTTCTTTTCTTTTTCTGCATGGTAGCAAGGAGAAGACGCTGTTGTTTTTCATACCTGGTCTAAACCAACAAAAACAAACGTAATATAGGCTCGGTGTGACAGATATACGCGATTAGGGAAGACGCGAAAGGATGCGTATCATGATACGGCCACCAGACGCTGCAGAAATAAACGCGTCTTGCATTCGTTGATTTCCGCGTGCATCCGACAAAGAACACGAAGACCCCCAATTTTTGCCCATGTGTGACAGAGCCATTGTACAGGAAAGAATACGGCGTCCGGCTTCTGCGGTCTCTTTCTATGGTACATCAACAGTATGGTGCTATCACAGGTATTGCGTGGTTATACGCGTTATATCACATGTATGCGTACTATGACCATCAACATATCAGCACACATATCATCACACGTTGCGTAGATATCCACATGTATGCGTACTATAATCATGGTCAATTACGTTTAAGTTTGAGGTGGTACCATATGAGGCAGAACCATAACAGCAATAATGTTCTGCCTTGAAATTTGGCTCTGGGTCTACCGATATCGGTAGAGTACTAGTAACCACTAAGCATCGAGTAAATAGCAGGAGTGAAACCAGAATCATGGTAAATATAGCAACATTGGTATATTTTAACAGTGATTTCACCATCATTGCAACTTTGCATAAATACAGTACATATATGATAACATGAAACGATCCTACCGTATCAGTCCAGCGAGTGTCAACATAACATACTGGGCATGGTGGTCATGCATCAGCATTTACACACTACCTGTATCGCAGACACAAGCTTACAGATGACATAATGACTATCCCGTACTTTGATGTAGCTAGTACTTGGCGAGGAAGCGTCAGTAAATCCCGATTAACCAACCTACTCCTGGTAATAATTTAAAGCTATGATAACTTCTTGCCTAACATCGTCAAGTCCCAATGGGTACATAACACACAGTCAAAATGGCTGCCGTTCACTGCTTACTCCGACCAGAGCTGCTCCGACAAGGAGAAAATTATCACCAGTATGAGTTCGCGTGAAAAATAGCCAAAATTTATTAACGACAGAGGAAAAGTGATTTGTGCAGGACTTGAATTTAACAAAAATATGGTAGGAAGGCCATAGAAACAGCAAGATTTGCGAAGATTTTTACAACATCCCGCAAGAGCAAAGAAAGAAACAACCCGATGCCTGTGACGTCACATCCTCGTCACATCCTTGTGGGCATCAGACAAGGCATATTTGGCAAGTGTAATCACTGTCCCAACAAACCAGCTGTGTGATTTAATGTCTTTATTGGCAAGTTGGTGAATGGCAATAGAGGTTGTGCCTGTTTTAATCGATTGGCTAGGAACAAAAGAATCGAACAGGTGTCCTATACCGTAATGCAGTCCATTCAATTTAATGTTGAGTGCAACCCTGGGAATAATCTTGTTTTTGTATACCAATAGCATGGTGCAATAACAGCGGTTTCTGATTTGATCCTGTTGAACAAAGTTCAGCATTACGGTTGATGACGACACAGGCACAACCTCTATTTGGTGTTCAATTTGGCGTTGCTCCAAATAAGTTGAGTCTTCGTTGGTCTATGATTGCCTCAATAGGTAGTTGTCCTAAAAGGTAATACACCGACAATAATAGACGACAGCGTAATAGACGACAACGGAATAAAGCGTGAAACTAATGTTGCGTAAAGAGTCAACTGAATCGATTGCCCTATTGTTCATCATTGTTCCCGGACCGTGACTGTGAGCCCGGAGGACTATATCTCCTGCCACACCGGTCCTACATTTAGTAATGCTCTTGAAGATTACTTAGAAGGCGTCAAAACGGAGTTAATAAAATTCCGATTACGAATGTTTCTTCTAACATGAATACAACTGAAAAGCAAGCCGTTAAATCTTTGAAAAATAACCCGAATATTGTCATAAAGAAGTATGACAAAGGCAGAGGTATCTGTATGATGTCAAAAAGACTACATAGCAGAAGAGCACAGGCAACTGATAACGACGTCATTCTTACCGGAACTAACGATATACGAAAGACACAACCGAAATGGTTTATCGATCTTATATTGAGATGTATAGCCGAGCGGACATCCGGAGTTCAAATAAATGGCTTGGCAACGGCATGGCAACAACTTGTGTAATCGATTCCCGACTCCCGCTGCACGCCATAGTGTAATAACGATGTGCATGAAGCTTAAGAATCAATTTGGCGCAGATTTGTTTTCAACCGCGATTCGGGGATTCCGTACATGTACAGTTTTGACTCTCTGCACACGGGGCCGACGGCTTTACGTCCCCCTTCCCCATCCGAAAGACGATGCTTTCATGATCCTTTCCCAATTCCAAGTGAACAATGGAGGAGAGCGGGTATTCTTGTAATTTACTCAATAGCTGGTATCCAGATCAAATCCAGAATTGATCGTAAGCTTCCACTATATATTATGGACGACTCCCTTCTCCTATGGTCAGGCACGATGTTAGAACTGGAACAATTCCGTTGATAAATCAACCAACTGAATACGCATGCACACTTCCTCTCCTTAAATTTACATTTTGAGTCGCATCAGAGGACGAGATCCAATTCGCTTGATATGTCCTGATAAAGGGGATCGATTTGAGGACAAATCAAATATCCTAGACATTAATGTTATACCAAAACCCACGAACTGGTGGCTACTTAGACAAAAGCTCATGCCATAGCCCCCTCAGTATTCCGGGGTTTCATTAAGAGGAGAAATTATAAGATATGCAGAACTGCAACAATAAAACTCATTTGAAAAAGAGAACTGTGAAAACGCTCTTGGACGAGGATACACCACCAAGAAATAGAATCAGCCTCAAAGAGGTGGATTCGAAAACAGACCAGACACATGTACATTGCTGAAAACAACAGGACAACAGTGTTGGACTATAGTAGCTGTCACAAAAGAACGGCCCTCACTTCTCAAAATGGAGCGTATCGTGCGTAAACACGGAAGTGCGGGTGCGATTGGCTTTTTGAACCAGGTCATAGCCATAACAACAGCGCGTTGATCGGATTGGCTGAATGCGCGTTCGACTTTCGAGAATGTTGCGTAAAGAGTAAATAGGCCCCGCCTACATCGCTCATTAGCTGATCGCGAGCGTATACGCAGTCGAGAGAGGGCCGTTCTTTTGTGACAGCTACTATAGTCTTCAAGACGCAGTACTACCCACATAATAAACATATTTTTTTTTTTTTTTTTTTTTTTTTTTTTTTTTTTTTTTTTTTTTTTTTTTTTTTTTTTTTTTTTTTTTTTTTTTTTTTTTTTTTTTTTTTTTTTTTTTTTTTTTTTTTTTTTTTTTTTTTTTTTTTTTTTTTTTTTTTTTTTTTTTTTATACACCCCCATATCACCAACCTTACTCATACTTGAGGAGCTGGATGAAGGGGGGGGGGCAACGGCACTAAGTCACACAAAAGTAACGGACTTAGATTCTATTTCATAGGCCTACATTACACTATTACGAAAATAGTCTGGGCGTATAATTCGGAACTTTAGGGCAGAACATGTTCAATTATGATATTACAACGGCTCTTATAAGAACCACTTGGACTCCCTATATTTACGATAGGGAGATATAAACCACCGTCCTTTCCAAGGACGTGGCGAAATCACTCTTCCGGTAAATGCTACTGAGTAATTTTACCGTACCTCCATTGCAATTCCATGCACTGGTGAGCTTAACAACACTCCGGTCAATAGAGGCGTAGCCAGAGACTAATCATAGGGCTGCCTTATTGTAATGAGTTTGTTTACCTTACCTCCCACTACAGAAAAGGTTGACACCTTGTTCAGTTAGTAGCGGACCTCACCATCAGTGTGTCCCTAGGTAGTAGTACTCTCAATTGTTGGTATCACTTTTCAAGTCCGGCCTGTGCCAATTTAAGTTTACAACAGGGGTCAACTTTCTAAAATGCCCCAGTCATGTTTAAATGTATGCCATTTGTCCATCTAATATAAAGGATTCCCCAAAAATGTATATTTTACGACCACCTACGCACACCATTCGCTTCGGATTTACTAAGGTCAAGTGGTAAGAAAGGTCAATCTCGATTTTTACGGGGTCAACATTAAAAGTTAATCATATCAAACAATTACAACTGTTTTAATAATTGTAAATTATTGCCTGAGGTAAGAGGACTCCTAAAAGGTATAGTTTTTGCTATCTATGTTAAATCGCATTACAGATAAGGGTCAAAGAAGGTCTACACCAATTAATTGGGTCAGTTTGAACCTCTGACCATATTTTGTCCCTAACATGGGTAACTATGCATTGCAGATGGTACAACACTATTCCTTATTTTGACTCATTAAGCTAGATGACAACTTCTATCATTTTCAACATACCTGGAGCAAGCTTCCGATCTTTGACCGCCTGTAAACTAATACAATTGACCTTCTTTTTTTACAACCATTTTTAAGCCAGTTTTTACCCTATAACTCTTAAACCAATGGTCCATCCGATGTCAACTATCCATTCTGGTGAATGCTTATGAAGACGGACAATATGGCATACATTTCAACTTCTTGGGCATTTTACAAAAGTTTGTACCCCTGTTGTACACTCAATTGGCCCCTATTGAAAAAGAAAAGTGACACCACAATTTGAGAGTACTACATGCCTAGCATTGATGTAGATGTTCCATACTAACTACCAAATTGTCACCTTTTCTGTAGTGAGGGGTAAACGTATGATGTTTGACCTGGTTCCTAGCTCTCCACGATAACCATGTGTTCCCATCTAAAAATGTTACCGAGTCCAGAACACTTGCATCTGTGCTTACAATAACACGGTAAGAACTTTAAAATAACCATAAGTGAATATTTACCGTAGCACAGAACAACACGATCTTTCTGAGCTCGTAGAACCTAAAAAACACTCCGGTCAAAGCATTTTTTCTAGTATTATATTAGAAAGGAAAAAATACCGAGACACAGAACATTAATGCATCTGGTCTTTACAACACTTCAGGCAGACAACATTACAGTCACTCCGAGGTGTAAGGTTATGAATTTTAAGGCCTACACCACCAAAAAAATACACACACAAAAAAAAGACAGACATGGGTTGGCTGAAGAAATTCCAATTAGCATGGCAACTGATGAAGGAAATGGGAAAGATTAGCTAATACGTCCGAAACGCGCCTGCTACCTGCATGCCCAGCTGTTCATGACCATATCAAATTGTCCCTCTATACATTTATTCAGTGAACAATTTTAGCAATGGCGCCACAATTTTGACACCTGATCATAATTACGGGACATGCAAGACCGTATCATCTCCGCAAAAAATCCGATAAGATCCATTGGGGGATATTCTGGCATATAGGCTACAAGGGTTCATGATTTTGTATGTGTATACCCACACCCTCGATATGCCCATGTCTCCATAGCAAAGACGTGGAAACTGATCATTTTTAGAAAACTCATATTGGCGCCCGCAAGGACTTTTCTAAAAATGTACACATGAATGTAGCTATTGGACTAAATATTTTCCAAATCAGTTGACAAAAGTGTTGTACGCCTGCGATATTTTTTTCTTTTATTCCAGATTTCGTCATCAATAAAGTAGACTTTCAAACAGCTGTGAATGCTTTGCATTTTCTAGTGTTCTTCAAAACTATGCAATAATCCCTCCAAGGGTTATCGTTGGTATTCCAGTTACTCTCTTTCGCCTCCACTTTTTTATGTGTTGTTCATACAAATCTCTTATATATATGATTTCTAACCTACCTGCCCCTAGGTTCATTCCATATAGCTATTCATATTTCTCAGGACTACCTTCACTTCCATATGTCGTTCAACCTCACAAAAAATGAGAACAAGGTAATTCCTCATGCACTCAATACCAATATTTCTCAACAAATCCCCAAACCACACCCCAATTTTCCACTTCAGTAGGCTTTACCCTCGCACAAAGAGTTGAGCTGGTGAAATCGAGCCGCTCCTTTTTTAATTTAAAAAACAATTCGATATCCCATAGTGCAATGGGCGAAGTTTCACCACTCTCGTGTACGGTGGTCCGCAAAGTGTGTGGTCTGTGTCACAGACTTCGAAAGATATTATCTAAATTAGAACTGCGTGAGAGATTAACGTTATCAGTTCGTCATAGCAGAGAAGATGAGAAAGAGAGGCTCGATTTTGAAATCTGATTACCGAGGATTACTCTCATTCACCGGCTCATTGTGTGGGGAACTTCAAGGGCCGCTCGATTGGACCTTTGAAGTAATCTGTTCATCCGACTCAAGCTTGGCCAGTCGGGAAAGTTTCAAAACAGGAAGTAATTGACAAACTGCTACTAAAACAGTTTATTAATTTTCCAGCTAAATGTTCTCTGCTGGTAAGGAATTCCACGTTTGTTCTGACCAATAATTATTTATATTATTCGTTGGCGAAATAATCGAGGATAACAGTGACTTTTAACGAAAAAATAAGCAAAATCAACCCTTTTTTCGGTAAGCTATCCTTGATTTAATGTTTTGAGGTCAATAAAGGATGTTGTTATTTTAGCCTAATTTAAACATATCCGGTTAGTTCCTGTGAAATTATGATATGATGAACGACTAGATAAATGCATTTTCAATTCACTCCAACCACACCTGTTTGTGTCAGAAAGTGTCAAAATGCTTTGAAAATTTGGGGTCAAAGTTGTCTGTAAGTGATACAGAAGAGTACGTTTCGCTGTACTGGTCACGACCATAGTGTATATGCAAATACCAGTTGACAACTGGGTAATGGGAATATTTCTGGGATTTAATGACAGGTGTATGTAATGTTCTCCAGCAAGTAGTGCAGCTCTTTGATCCAATCAATCGGATTTAGGGCAATTAAGATGAATAGGCGGATGAACACTTTATCTTTTGAAGTAACAGTTGAACCATCTCCTTCTTTCTCATCTTCTCTGGTCATAGCGAATGCCTGCAAATGAAACTAAATCTCAAATATCTCCGGAAAACGAAGGGGTTCTATGGAGATTTTTGCATC
>JAMKCH010020404.1:0-21506 GCA_023653785.1 Ophioderma brevispina
TTTTTGCTAGTATAATGCCGCATTGTATGCAGTAATAAGATAGGCTGTAGTTTTAACCTATTAACAACTAGACTGTCAGAATTTACAAACTTGTTTATCATGGGTGATGCAAATTCCTAAGACATCAGGGGCTGTTTTTAGTGCTATATATGTACTGGTGTCACCATAGAGTTATGTTTGTTTTTTAATTTTGCTCTATAGCTATTAATGCATAGGTGCTAGTGAAGAGAGAAAAGTAAGAGCACTGGTAGACTGGTAGTTTTAAGATCATGCTTGATATACCATATATGACAGGCAATTTTTCTTGATCACAAATATTTAATACTTTAAATATACTTCCCATAATCAGCAACCATCTCGAGATCTGCAGCATGCCAATTGGCACAGTGAACTAAAGTAAGCCTCACTGTATTCATGTCACATACAGTGAGCACCACAAGGCCTATACACCGAATCCCGACGGCGACTAATTATGTCGCCCCTACGCCGTGGGCGGCGCCCCACCATCCGCCCTACTGGGGGGCCATCTTTTGCCATTTCTCGTTATACACCGAGTTTACGTTGTACGTGTTACCGACAAAGAGCGATAATTTGATCCAGTTCTGCGGCAAAAACCACACGATGTCACTGTTATCCATTGTATATCATCATGGCGGCTCAGGAAAAATGTAAATTTCTTGCTGCACAAATATCGATAAAAAGTTAAAAAAATGGAACGAACGCGTGCGAATTCACTCGCTAATGACACAAATGAAACAATCATTGTATCCATTTCAGTCTAATACCACTGTAACTCGCCGGTCATTTTCCACGTGGCTGATAGTCTAAAAGGCGTAGCACATTTCCATGCACAAACGAGACTAATTTTGTTGCAGATCTCCGAAATCGATCACATGGCACGGAAGTGTCCTTTCTAAAACACCAACAACCCGCATCGGAAGATGCACATTTTAGCAAATACGATCGGTCTTTGGGACTATCGTTTTCAAGTACACGGAATATATCAACAGTCTATTGTATCTTTATTTTTGTCTGGCTGGTTTTGAATTTTAGAAAAATTATTTTTCTCACGCGCTGTTATTACCATTTTTTAACACGTATTGCTAACCATAAGCGTTCATTTCTCAGTCACCCAAAAGTGGGCGATGATACCTTCATTTTACAACACAGTAGACAACTTCCCATGGAATTCCAGTTTAGGCCATTCCTGACATCATCCTTCCATAAATCCATGGAAATAAACGTGAAATTTGTTAAAAACAATTTCAAAAAAGTAGGTTGTAAAATTCTTATTATTTCGTTCGTTAAGCTTATTATTTCGTTCGTTAAGCAAATATCGGCGTGTGGTACTGTTTTTTGGCCGGGATGCCCACCAGTAATGGCGGCGACGTAGAGGGTGTCCTTTCTAGGCTTCCCCTTCGGATTCGTGTATAGGTCACTCTATTCCATGGTAGCTTGAAGCCATGAATGATCAAATTCTATATGCTCTTACAAGCCTGAAAAAAATGAGGAGAAATCATGATAGATGGATGTTCATGTTAAATAAATGGCCCCTTTTCAGACTCTTTTGCCCTTTGCAGCATATTTGCCTGTGATCGGGACATTTGTTGCACCTTCTGGGACTTGCCCACTCCGAAACCACCCAGGTGGCTATACCCGCTGATTGGGAATAGCACTATAGCTATATAGGTGTTTTGACATTTTCAATTAAGAGCATTGATGCCGCATGTAAAAAGGTGGGTGACCTGATCATGATCCAAATTTTCAACATGTATCCTCCACATGGACAAATAAAAACATCTGTTACAAATTTTGAGTTAAATGAGCCCAGCCGTTTGGATAGAAGCAAAAATGTCGTACTACCCAATTGGGCCCTAGACATCTGTGTTATAAAATTTGGGACACCACACTTGAGACATTTTGTTCATAAAATCAAAAGGAAACATTTGCTGGACCTAGGCCTCAAAATTTCACTGGGGTCGGTAAATGAGAAAAATAGACGCCGACGCTTTAGGGGGGGAGACGAGGTTGTCACTCGGGTCACCCACCTTTAATTCAATTAGCCTGCTTTGAGCAGGATTTGAACTCTTTCCATCTTAAAAACAAATCTAAGTCTTAGTTATACCTGCAAAATAGGCAGGAACTTTTTAACTTGCATAATTTGCAAAGGTTACACTAATTGTCACCGTAAATTTTTTAATGTAATCCAGATAAATGTGCATATTAAACGTTATGACTAACAAATGACTTATAGATGAAAAATCACTCGGGACAATCATGAAAGTAATTGTTGGAACGTTTGAACGGTTTTCGGAAAAAATACAGTTCCCATCTCTCCCAACCAATGTTCAATTGAGGGTATCGATCGTCATCAGACATGCCCGTCTTGCCATTTCCCTCAAATTGATTATGGGGATTGGGGAAGGGGAAGTTGAAGGGAATTGGGGATTTCAATTACAGTGATAACAGGTTTGTAGTTTCTGAAATCTGGCACGGGTAAGCGCAACGTGCAACGTATGTATGGTGGTGATCAGTGTTCATCCTACTTTTTTCCATGATTAGCCTATATACCACTCTGGTGAGTGGCAAATTGTGTAAAACGTTTTTCTTGGAGTGTGGGAAACTGCGCACTATGAGAGATTGCGTTTATTCCATATTGAAGACGTGTTTACACAATTTGCAATCGACAACCTCATAAGCCCCACATCGCCCTCATAACCATAGGGATAGCCGCTTTATATAGCTAACAGAAAAATTGCTAGCGGCTAGGAAAACTAGCCGCTACTTAGCCGCTACCAACTAATTTGCATGTCATTTGTCAACCGTAGCTAGCGCTACATCCACCTAATAACCATAACAGCTAGCGATAGCTAGCAAGAAAAATTGCTAGCGGCTGGCCAGCAGGAAAACTAAGCCAGCTACCTAACCGTACCAACTAATTGCATGTCATTTAGTCTACCGTAGCTAGCCGCTACATCTGCCTTCATAATACCCATCAGAAGCTAGCGCTAGCTAGCGGAAATTTGCTAGCGGATGGCTAGCAGCAAAGCTAGCTGCTTACGTAGCTGCTACCAATAATTTGCATGTCATTTAGTCTACCGCTAGCTAGCCGCTATATCCGCCTCAAAACTATCGCAGTTAGTAGCGGATATGGCTAGGAGCTAGGTAGCTGCTAGTACCCTGTTTTTCGATATGGGTAGCATTTATCTGATTGTCATGTCACATACAACCACAAACTGGTTCAACGATCGTCAATATTTTTTCTTGTGTCGCTGGGGATGAAACATGACCGCTATAAAAGATGTATGGTCATGCGAGGACACCATCATACAAAAAATGTGAAATGTATTTCGTCTGAGCGTGAAATAGCCCGCCCGACCTGTCCTGTTGTATCACTCGCGAGACCTGCAGCAGTGTATTTGTAACCTCCTTGTGTTAGATTGGCATGTTTTCACGCTTTAGCAAAACGGAGTTTTGCCCAGTGCTATCACTTCTTTTTTCTACAATCGCAAATGCATTTATAACCTTATTTTTCTTACCAGTACAGAGTGGGTAAATATAACGTGTATGTAAAATTGTATGTTGCGTCCGTAAATTGTTTATATTATGATATCGTTTGATAAGAATTCTATAGATTCCTTCTGGCTTCTTTTGGTACCGTTTTTAATGGATTAGTTTCTTGCATGCGCTTGCACAGGGGCAATTAAGACGGAGGAGGCAAATCTGCCAAGTTATCGAAGCTTCTAGCTGGAAAAGAAGGATAGCACAACATTCCTTCCATAATATTCAATTAGGTAACTACTGTATATTTAATAGCCACGGGGCACTAGAAAGAAATAGAACACTTAACAGGTGTGGTTTGAATGAGTCCTTGATTCACATCACATCTCTTTCCGTAACGTATCCATCAGTCATATACAAATGCACTCTTAGGGGTCTAGTGGATGGATAGTTGACATTTAATAATGAAAAATTCGGCCTTGGACGAGACCCCGCAGAAAAAAGATCTTCATTTTCATGAGTTTCGGGCAGGTTATGCCCTCGGATAATTTATCAGGGAATCTTGTGTTACATGCACCATTAAAATATAATACACTCAAAATAGACTACCAAATTCGGATTTGTCTGGAAGTAACAATACTTATTGTAATTATTTATTATTTTTACACCGTATTTTGACTCAGTGTTTCTCTCTTTGCCTGTTTTACTCTAAGCTTTATTTATATTGAATGGTAGATCATGGTCCCAGGAATTAAAACAGATTGATTGTGTCAGTATACCAAGGAGAGGGACTAGAAAGCATCCATATTGGGTGGTGATGACATTATTAGTGAAAATATTGATTTTTAAGGAGTAATAGAAAATTCCAGGTTGAATGTGTGAATCTATTCATGACATGGAATGAAAATCAATAGTTCACTAATGAGTCACACCATCCCAAATCATTTTGAATGCTTTCTAGTTTCTTTTGTTCCGGCCCGTTTATTGGAATGGAATGTCCGTAAAGATTTGGAGTAGGTTTATCTTCATTTCCGGGACTTTAAGCTGTTAAAAAAACATTATACAACTTTCAGACCAGTATGATTTTTTTTCCAGGTTTTGGTTTTTAATTCACACACTTTTATACAATTACAAAACATGCATTGCTAGTGTTACACTTTTTTTGTGCCAAAAATGTTGCCGTTCGTTTTATCTGTATTGTCATACAAACCCAACTGGTGCAAACGATCGTTGATATTTTTTCTTCTTGTCGTCCGGGATGGGGACATGACCGAATATAATAAAGTTATGGCCATGCGAGACAAAAACTATACGAATTATATGAAATTGTTATTTCGGTCTAAGTGTTGAAATATCCCGCCCGCGAAATTGTACTGTTGTATCACTCGCGAGACCCGGGGAATTACTTGTAATCGTCCTTGATGTTATCTTGGCAGGTTTTTTGCTTTTAGGTCTTTTTCTGCAAATCTATAATTTATAACATTTTTCTTAACTGTACAATATATTCGTTTCTTCTTACCAGATATCTACCCTATGCTGTATAGAAATGGTAGTGTTATACATTTTAGTATGGGTAGACAAAACAGTGGTCAGTCATGAAAATGTCATATGGTATTTCCTTTCATTTATATCAGCTAATAAATACCTATAGCTGTATACCTTACTAAGCAAGCGTTACTAGAAATAGAACAAAGCCTCCTAGAACTTGCAAGGGGAAGCGTGAGTGGCGTTCTTGCTTCAAAGTTAAGACTTTTTCCCTACATATCCGCAACTCGCAAATACATTTCTTATAAGGGTCTGAGTCCGATGGGCAAGTAGGCATCAAGAATGAACACTCGGCCTTGGATGCAAAAAAAAAGAACCGCAAAGGAAAAAAAAAAAGGGGATCTTCATTATTATTTGATGTTTAGGCTCTCTTTTCCTTACCCGCAGTATGCCAGGGCAATATGGTGAATTGAAATAATGAAAACTGAGATATCCATTTTAATGGATACCACTTTGATATTATTTTCGAATAAACCTTCCGTGAAGTGATCCTTCTAACAATTAAAAAAACAATAAATACAGAAATAACCCCCCAAACCCCCAGGCATTTTGAAACAATTTAACTCGTACAACTTCCCATTATCAACACAATCCAAATTGCATGCAGGTGTTCATGCATGTCCTTTCGAGTCGAGATTTTTCTTTCCACATTGACGACTCAGTGACTCCTCAATTAATTAACATTGCAATAGCAATAAAAATGACAAATCATTTAATGAAAAATTCATCATGACTACCACAATGATATTTTATGTATATAGAATGAGCGCAATGTGTTGTCTCTGGGAACATCTGATTGCTTTGTTATTCGTGCTCAGTATCAATTCATTTGTTATACTAGATGAGATTATTGCATATGTTGTTTTTTCCACAACGAAATTTGTGTCGAGAGGATCGGTGCTAATCGAACCTTTTAACTAGAAAGTAGCCTGAGGCGCGGCGTCTTCAGCTGAAAAATTGTACGGGTCTCATAAAAATCCTATCGGTTTGATCCGTCTCGATGATAACATTCCACTGGAAAGGACGTTTGGATACCACGCCCGAAGAACCTTTTTTACCGGACCTCAACAACTTATAAAGTAGTCTAGGTTTTGCCGCCGGGGCACCGCTACCCCATAGCGCTCCACACGCAAAGTATTCTGAAACCACCAACAAATCGAAGCATGTGCTAATTTCGACGTCACACCATGCTTGATACATGTGGTGTGATCTCTTCCAAACCATTACTGCTCGGGGTCATGCATGTACATTCAGTGGAAACCCCCGGAAATAGCAATGCGCCTGTGGCACGAGGTTCCGTAGCCCTGTGACGCGGATGAACAACACTGAATTCGGAATCCAACTGTATAATGGAACCATGTCATGGATGGGAATATTTTTGAAGTGTAAGTTTAACCTTGGCTCAATATTCCCAACGTCAAACAGCATAGAGAAACGATGTCAGTACTAAACCACTGACATTTTCGCTAATATGGACTTCGATATATTGCAACACAACTTTGTCTACGTTGTCTATGAATTATTAATAGAATGAATGTAATTTGATATTTTTGGCCCATGGCGAATCTGTTTGACCTGTCTGTGAAATTTTAAAAAAAAAAAAAAAAAAAAAAAAAAAGGTTAATTATATTAAGCAGTAGCGCGTTTTTATGATCTAACAAGGTTGTGAAGAAGTCGTTGTGCACGGAGTCTAAACTCATTCAAGGGCCTGAAGTGAGACTCAGGGTCATGGGTGTACACAATAGCATTCACTCCGACTTAGAGCAGAAACATGGACCCAGGTCAAACATGCATCGTCATCCCACCCTCACTACGAAAAGGTTTGACACCTATTGTAGTTTTATGTACCCTCTATATATCAATGCTAGGTATTTTAGTACTCTTCATGCTTTTAAAACTATTTAAAATGCACCATCATGTTGAAATGTAATGCCATAATTGTCCGTCTAGTTCATAAGGATGCCATCCAAGATGTATAGTTTGTAACATCTATTAACCATTGGTTTTAGAGTTCTTTAAAAATAATTGTGTAATTCAGCACCATCTTAGAGGATTGCATATATTTTGGAACCGCTGTCTGGCGCCATCTCTTGACAGAGTAACCCGCGGGCCGACGCTATCAAACAACGCGATTGTTTTCCTGCTTGCCAATCTATTGGTGGTTTTTCGATATAACTATGCTCGCAGGAGAATTCATGCTTCAGTTTGATATGGGAGAATCTTGGGCATCGGATCATATCAATTTTTCGTCGACCTATCTGCATCTTTGACGACTGTTATTAACAGATCTTACCCCACAAGAATTTTGAACTTTACCAAGACATCTATTGAGGGGAACAAAAAAGGATTGCTTCCAAAGAGGATGTTCTTTGTTCCAGCTAGGAGCGAAGAAAAGCCGATGGGCGTAGGCCCTCAAGAAAGGACTACCCCAAGGGAGCGTGCTCTCACCCCGCTCCTGTCTACCGACCAACCTAGCAAGTGCGGAACCTTTCGCTTTACTATCCTTAAAATTAGAACACAAGAGCAGACGTTTCACAGTTGTTGACGAGAGACTATACCAAAGCTTTGGAATGAACTCATTTCTTATTATGAGAAAACCACCTACGGTCAAGTCCATCGAAGATACAGGTGGTTATTTTCCATCTACGACCACACCGTGAAGCAAACGTCCCAATAAATGTCGTGTTACGGTCGTCTTTGCTCCCCCGATTTACCCCAAAATAGTATCGGTCGTTTTGATAGCAGAATGAAAAGAGCCGTATATTTTCTCACGTAGTCCCTGAAATTTTAGCTCTCAGTCCATTGCATTCCTAGATATAACCGCCCGTTTCAATGGTTAACCATCAACTTAAGTATATGGATAGGGCTTTGCAATATGCATTATTGCTCTTCTACATAAAACCGCAAAATTTTTGTTTCCGTGGTATTTGAGGAGCCATATGTGCTAGGTCCCAATCTCTCATATCAATTAGAGCACATTCCCGCCTCCCAATATCAATGACCATCTAGCGCTGTTAGGTTAGCAAATAATGGACGCTAAAGGAGGTTTCAACAATCGGCCCGGTTTGGAGAGGTGAAAAACACCTCAGATTCCTTTTCATCTGGGAGTGCAGGGCCAATTGTTATATGTTTACTAAGTTTGAAAAGATCCAGATTTATCGACTCCACGATCAGGTTGAATAATTTGTTCATTGGTCGCAAAAAAATATCAGTAATATAAATTTTTCAGGAGCAGCTGGTGACACTGGTGGAGGGTTTTAACTGGACGCTTGTTCCAGTCTGGGACCATGATGTTGAAATGATCTGTCATAAAGTCTACGCTTGGTACGAGAATAAACAAATTGAGCTATACTGAGCCTCTCCGTTAAGAGCCTCAAAGGATGGATCAGAAGTCGTCGACGAACTCTGGTCACGAACGCATTGAGCATCAAACACGCCTGCTTGGCTTTATTTTGCAAACGCTGGATCCTTTTGAGTTCTATTTTCAGGTGGCACGTAAAGCAATGAGTTTTGGCATAGTCACTGCGGGACAAGACCAAAATCGTACACATGGTTGCAAGCATCAAAGTGATAACCTATGAATACGACATACGTTACGAATATGAATACTTTTCAGATAGCTCCAATCTGATTAGACATACACATGGTGGAATTAAACATAACCCCAGATTCTTACACACACATATGCAAGAACAGAGGTATCACCAAGATCTAACTGTATTGAAGGCAGATTTTTCAAAACCATGGTCGTGGCAAAGATACTAAATTTCTCTTGATTGATTCTCATCTGCACATTTTTTTTGGATCTCCAGGTTGTTAAAGGCTGACTCAGAGATTTCCCGAGGAGGGCGCCCTCATTTTCAACAAATTGTGTTTTTTTTGCCATAGACACAATGCTTGTCCATATACTAAACCTGTGTGAAAATCTAAAGCTCAAACGAAGTTGCGCTTGTCTGAATAGAAAATCACAACTTTGTTATAAATTCCGGATCCGGAATTTTTGTTATACCAGTATCCTATGCCTCAATACTGTAACAATAATGTTTTACTGCATGAAAACGAAAAAATCTCCGATTCATCGCAACTTTGGAATTAAGCGTTTAGGTGACTATCTTTAGTCTAATATTGACTACTTTTACTTATTACACCAAAAAATTATATTTTTGAAATCCTGAATATCCTTTATGTCCATACAACCAGCTTGAAAGTGTTTGAAGAGCATCTCCAATAACCTGGAATCTTGGATCAAACTCACAGAAAAGCTGAGTACCATCAGCATAAGAGTGAAAATTAGCATTTTACACTTTAGTACCAAGGTGTTTTCACTCCCGTTGGTGCCCAAGGGGGGGGGGGGGTTCCATGGACCCCACACTAAGGAACGGCTTTTCCTCCCTAAGGAATTTTTGTTTGGCACGAAATTTTATCACCAACGTGAAGGTCATAAGACCCCCAAATCAGCAATAAACATGTTATTTGATATTCGGCGCAAATGAATGGGCAAACATTGTTTTCAAAACAAGCGAAAAGGACAAAAAAGACGGAAATTTCAAATGAACTTCGCTTACAAATCAAAACTTTTTGAAAACTTTTTTATGTTGATATCTATCTAAAGCCCAAATTACATATATTTAACAAAAAACCTGCAGTTTTTAGGGACCCTGTATTTTTAAACGGGTGTTGCAAATACACGTCATTTTCCCATATACTTTGTACAGTCACGGTTTAATAGCAACGTCCTGATGAAACGTTTGTTTGCAGCACCTAAAGTGTTTAAATTATTTTTAAATGTTACTAACTTGTTACTTACATGTCATGTGTGAACATATATCAGCAAAAACGAATTAGCCTTGGTTCTTTGATAATTAAAAATATTCCTCAGATGACTTGCCGTTAGTGCCCCAATGTGGGGGGAGGGTACCATGGCACCCCCACTAATTAACTCATTAAACGGCTAGGCCGATTTTAATTTTTTTAGATGAAAAGAAGCGCATTTACATTTTAGCTGAAAAATTCATCGCAAAAATCCCGCGCGTAAAGCGCCAGCGCTAAAACAAATTTTGGGGGTCCATGGCACCCCCCCACCCCCAATTTAGGCTGTCACTTACACAGAATTATAATTTCCAAATAAAATGTCAACGACACGACTGCAAAATTCAAGTAAAACCTGAACAATGAAACCTTAGCAAAATAAACGTCAAAACCCCATACAATGTCTCCTGAGGAACAGAGATTTGGAAATATGCTACATATTCTAATCATGCATATGTTTAATAACAAGATGACCGTTCGAAAGAAAGTAATTTTCATTCAGTCTCTCAACCTATCCTTCTAAACTAAAAGATTAATTCAGTGTTCATGGGTGTATGTATTTTGATTTTGATAACGTAGCCCGTGTCCACCAAAATTGCGCATTTTAAATAGTCATACGTTGGCCTACCATAAAATACATTAAACCATTGGTGACAGTTAATTGCGCGGTTCAAAAAAACCAAGGGCACATATTCATGCATATTAGAAGATAACAAACTGGTATGGCAAGATATTGACTCATACAAAAAGCTAGAAATCAAAGATTCCAAATACGGATCGATTAGATATTAGTGCACCAGGTAGCGCGATCACTGAGACTCCTAACAGAGGGCCAGAGAGAATAGCCGTGGGCCCCACGACACGGGGGGGTCGGGATGCAAGTGTGGGGGGCCGGGGTGGGACATTACGCGACCCTGACACGTCAACATTGCCGAGAACACATTGACAAAATGTGTCGGCAAAATGTTACTTGCCGGCGATGTAATGGTCTAATGTCCGGCGCAACTGATCGATTCGCGGATTAATGGCGGTGCCTTCTCGGCATTTTTTGTTTGGTTTTGTGTCCTTGTTTTTCATAGCAGCGTGAGAATGACTTGCTCCAACCCCCCAAACCCCCCCCCCCCCCCCGCTCAGAATTTTCGATCCGAGTGAAAAATAATTGTGTGTCACCTGGCGAGCCGGCATCGAGCCGGAAAATTTGAAATTCTTGATCCGACCCATGAATTTGTCGGCAACACGACTCACCCCCCCCCTTAAAATGGTCTGGGGACGCCCCTGGCCTCCTACCGAGTAGGACTAGGTACGTGTGGCGCAACGGATACGCGCAGGACTCATGATCTTAAGTTCCGTGAGTTTCGGCCCCGTGAGTCAGCGTAATTGTGTCCCTGGGCAAGATACTCTAGTCTCAATTGCCTCCCAAGCGAAATATGGGGAGCTGTTATGGGGGATATTCCAATCTAAGTGCTGATAAATTTGGGGCGCTTGCCATCAGCCACCTAGATGACGCGAAATGATTGCGACGATTTTCTGATGGCATCGTAATAATAATTGGCAAATCAGCTTGAGCACCCCGTAGGGTGGAATATGTGCGCGTTATAAATCGCGTTATTATTATTATTATTATTAACACTGTGGAGTAGCAAAAAACAACAAACAAAAACAAAACCAAAACACCTGACTGGAACGTTTTCTGCCATTTATTAAACCTTGACTTTTACACAATTAATAGTTTTTCTATTTGACCTCACTTTTATTATCCGATAAATCTCCCAGTCCCTAACAACATTGCAACTGCATTTGTCTATAACAATATTTTTCTGCATGCAAAGAAATGCACGTGGAATGTCTTGAATAGCCGTGGCCATTCACCATTATATAGAATAGATTTTTTGGATGTTAATTTGTGCTTCATATGTAGGAGGCCGGCAAATGCTTTGTCGGGCTTTTGGTGAGCCCAGGCTACCTCATCAAAAGTCAAAATCTATTCACCTATGAACACCTAATCAGGCAGAATATGGTAGATACGAGAGGAATAGGGAATGTGTAAATAGAAAACCATGCGCTACAGTAGGGATTTGCAGACACTACTTTTATTTGGCGAGAAAAAAATACCATCGCTTGGTTTAAAGGGGGATGGCCCATTAATAATATGAAGTTTTCATATTATGATTAGCCTTCACTCCAAATCCCTATCTGTAAAGTTTTCGCGCCGATATTGCACTCCGTTTTGTTTGCGAGAGCTAAAACGTGGATTTTGGTAAACCCCATAGAGTACTGTGTAAAATTACTATCGGTCGACCAAATTGGGGCACATTTTCGCTCATAATTCCCAACAAAAATTTTGGCTCTAGATTTCACAGGGAAGATGAGAAAAAGAGCAGACAGCTTTCTTATGATACCGAAATATTGACCCCTTACGGTAAAATCTGGGGCTTCTGGGGACGAGGCTATTAGCGATCGTGGCCCATGACCTTTCCTTTAAGGTTTAAAAACAACACAAATGTAAAATTCGTGTGGATCTTTGTGGAACCCCATGGGCCCCCCACAAAAAGAACTTCATTTGATAACTTTTTCTTTATTGCATTCTTCATACTTGACTATAAGATGGCAAAACGGTTTGGTGGGGTTAATAAATACCCAATTTACAATTGACATCTAAACGAGTGTGATATGATCTTAGTGTCGAGCGCCACTGGGATATATAGCATCACTAACATACGGTTGGTTTGATATCACCCTTGACCCAGCAAGGGTTCGACTGTACTTTGTGAATCTTTGAATCTCAAGGCCACAATGCGCTGAACGATTTAGCGAGGACATTGATAGTGGATTTTTGAAAGATGCTTGAATCCACACTTCAAAAGCAAGTGTTAAAGTAACACTATAATTGTGTTTTGTATTAGAGCAACACTTAAATCAATGAAATTTATTTTGGGTTAATTGCTCTAACACACTAATAGATGTTAATTCATGTAAACTTGAGTTCATTTAATAAACATCCAACGTAGAGAATATTTATTTCTGCCGATCACTTCATCAAACCTAGTTGTTAATTTTCAAAAATGTAAGAGTAATGTATCCGTTCAGATTAAGTTGTGCAAGATAAGCTGATCGAAGACCTGTGTTTACCTCATTTTCCTACAGGAACAGGACACAGCTCTGATAATAATCTATCTACTGGTATTATATCCCTTAAGCATTCCTTAGCCATTTTCCTATTGGATTTACTTTAATTTCGATAGTAAAACTGCATTTGTCATTTTTTTCTTTTTTCTTGAATTTAGCGTTCCCCCAGATACTTCCTTTCGATTCATGTCTGGCATTCTATTTTCAGAGCCTCAAATGACCAAGTCAGTTCTTGTATACGGAGACGTCCTTGCCCTTTAATGTCAAATTACAACCGCTGGCATTGAGATCTTACTGTCATATCGATCGTAAATGAAATCCGGTAGGCGTGTACTTTGAGTCTTATTGCTACTCATTACAGTTGGGCATTATGAAGGGTGAACAAAAGTGGGTGTTTTCTGGATAAGACAAAACCGAAAAACCATCTCAGTAAGTGGGCCTGAATGACTAACAGCAAAGCCTGTGGCTGATGGGGATACTAAAGGCAGCAAGAACTCGTGAATTTCTGCCATGATAATTTGCAAGTAGAGGATTCGCTTTCTCAATCACTACGTGTTTAGCAAAGAAATATTCACAAATAACTGAAATGACCCTACTAAAACCACTATCAACTTAAGGACTATACGTCGAGAAAGCAATATACTTTACTTACTGACTGCGCTCTGATGAAGTGACGTCAATTGCCGGTATTATTGTACACCTCGCATTTCATTTTTGGGCAGATTTTAAGAAAAAAATCTGCATCAACTGCTGCTGTTTATATGCCTGTTTAAAGTATTGATCTGACATGTGCTAGTGGATTAACACCATCAGTTAATGTAGAAGTCATAATTATCACTCACATACCAGGCATACCATTTCTTTTGTTGTTTTCTATATTCTGTTAAGATATTGACTTGAACAGGTGCTAGGTGGATTAATCCTCCAGCTGTATGTAGCAGTCTTAGTCAGCACCTCACATCCCAGCATACCATTGCCTTGTTTTCGACATGTTTAAAGATATTGATCTGCCTGTGCTGGGTGGGTTTAATAGCCCGAGCGATATGATAATGTCCGGGGGGGGGGGAGATACCCTGTGAAGTTATGGGGTTGTGTTTGTGTGGGTTTGTTTATTCCGTAAAATCGGACAATTATTTACATTCTATCTAACATCTAAATCTGATTAACACCAGTGTAAATAAGGTCTTTGAACTCCCTGGTGGGTGTGTTGGTGTTTGTGGTGGGATGGACCCATCTGAAAATTACTTTGCGTTGAATTTTTCCGAACAATCTGGTCTTGAATAGGGTTCATTAAGACAACAAGAACCCACTAGGAAGACAAATGAAAAGGTTTTGTACGATTCAATGGCGGTTCCCCAAACTGATTTTTCTGGGGTGCCAACCGGAAAAATGACCACAAATCCGAAAAGACTTTTCCATAAAAGTTTGCTGGTTATAATTAGGAGGAACATAAATACATTTACATTTGGCAAAATAATTTAACGTTAAAACAAGGCGCGCGCAAAATACATCTTGGTCGCACTGGGACCCCCCCCCCCTTATACCTGAAGTGCAAAATAATTGAACATAATTTGGCACAGATTTGGGTGGGGCAAGTTCAAAGACCAGAAAAGATTTTTGCAATAGGGGTAATCGCAGATTTCTATCATGTTTCAGTGTTGAGCGGCAATGAAAGGTTTCATAAGTACAAACTTGGAAACTGCTATAATTTATTGTAGAGAAGTGTACCAAATCGTTTGTCTGGTTATACTATTCCTTATACTTTTGTTTTTCATGTACGATTATATTGTTAAGGAGTTTATTGAGGCCCAAAATACTGACAATAACAAACAAAAATCAAATTCTGGTTACACAAGGGTACAAGGTAACAAACATAAGGTATACAAGGGTAACAAACAGAAAGTGCTCCCCTATGTTGGTACAATCTGCTCGGTTTCCTTGGTCGGTGATAACGAAGGCCACTAGCCACGCATTACACTGGATTACAAACTGAAACACATCTTTGTAATCGGTTTTAATATGGGCGAGTTATAAATTAAATGCAACCTCTCTAGAATAGTGAAAATACTTCCTTGTCGGTGCACCAAAAAGGGAGGAAACAATTGTAGTGTTCATTAATTAATATTTCGCGGTGGAATTGGTCTTATGGTTTCGTGTTGACCAATCAAATAATGGGTTTCATTGATTTTGGTAAATAATATTGTGTCGTAATTGGAAAAAGCCGCAACGTTTGGTGAGTACCCGATATTACAGTTCTCTTGCTAGCGTCTTTTGTTGTTATCTCTTGTTTTCCCGTGCTTTATCTACACGACTCGGGTTCGATAAGGCTTACCGTGGCGGTTATTTTAACAACTCTAGAGCTTGTTATTTTTAATAACCATGCACACTCGGAGTCCGGGGTCACAACATAACACGCGGTCACGGTAAATTGTTCGAGAATACAATGTCCTGACAATTATATACAGCGCGCGATCTGTATATATACTGAGGCAAACTTAATATACAAATTCTATGGTGTCTAACTATGCAACCTATGTAGGTAGAAACATTGACTGTAGCTACCTGTAACTAAACTTTTACAAATTGATTGCTCTTTACGTCAACACATTTCTTCCTCAATAAATGGACCGACATCAATTTAGTATTTTTACACAACAGCAAATATATGATATAATTCAGATATTTGATTTTCATACTGTCATTTTAAAATGTGTATGCCAGAACTGCAATTCCTTTAGAGTAATTGAAAAGACAAAATTAAAACAAATACCAAAAACTAACTCCCATGAACATTAAGATTTGACCAAACACTGGGTTACTTAGATTGTAACCCCCCCAAAAAAACAGACTACTAATCAGCTTCAACCTCTTGGGAGCAAGCTTGCAGAAGCTCCCCATACGACGCCGTCATTTCCATTGAAACAAATGCTGCTTCCACCAATGTCTACATCAACCAATACACATGATAGCCGTACAAGTTTATAAATCTCTTAAAGTGACGGGCACCAGATCGAGATTGGTTTATTTTGTTTCTTCATCTCTACTTTCACCCTAATGCAATGCACTCAAATGGCTCAAATAAAGTGGTAAAAACCTGATAACCTTTGTCAATTTCTGCAACGAAAAATCAATATGTTCAAGGATGGATAGGGTTAATAGTCTTTATTCCGATGGCTGGTGGTTGAATTAATTCATTCAAATTTTACTCCAATTATAACTTAAATACAGATTCTTTGCTTCGTATTTATCAAAGCACTAATCAATTAACCGATTAGCAAGATATAGCTTTAATACTTAATAGCTTTAGTCACTCGAGGTTAATGTCCATAGCAATTCAATACAACCCCATTTGGAATTTGGGTACCGCTCGTCAATAGACGGTGACCAGGACAGTGTTTTTAAATATGTTCCATTTCAATTGCGAACAATTATTTTCGTTAACACAATCTACTTTGCATATTTTAAACAAAATTATCTGTTTTAAAAATGTTATTTTATATTACTCTAAGTTATGCTATAAAATTCATATTCCTATGACGGCGTTCGTAAAAATAACATGCTTTCGCGCGTGCTGGTTAACATCGGTCTCGCGACCTGCGGCCGCTCGACGGATGTTAACCAAGTCAAGCGCTCAAGCTGGGTTATTTCACGAACGCCATCTACTAGTCTCATTGATTATCTATATGCATAAATGAGGTATCACCAGCGCTGAAGGCTACTATACTCTATTTAACAACTTATTGAAGTGGGTTTCAAACATCTGATTTGCTGGCGGCCTAAGTAACAGACGCATCGGCTGGGCAGGACTGATACTTCGCACGCTTGCTTGTCGAGTCTCAGCGGCTGCATATAAAAAAGAAATTGTAAAGCCGAAGATTTGTATTTTACACACACCATGTCTTAAGAAATTGGCTTGTTTTTTTGCAACTTATAGGTTATTTTAGACGACTTTGAACTGTGCTATCCTAGGTCAATCACTTTGACCTGGCACAGAAGGTCACCCATCATGACACCTATGTGCACTTTTCATGACACAACATTAACACAACAACGAGATTTTTCGACAAGGATTGAGTTGAGATCAGAAGATTTTTTGCACTTATTTTTGTATCTTAATCCCATTAGGAATTTTCAAAAAAAGCTTAACTTGTTTCTTACCGCAATAGTTTATTTATGAAGAATGTTTAAAATTAAATCACACAACATAAATGACATCCCTGAAAAATTCACTGACCATCCAGATTTGAAACTGGGACCTTCGGTTTATTTCGTCCGATGCTCTACCAACTGAGCTTCATGGGTCAGATTGGGAAGAGCAGTGATGTTATATCTCTAGGCCTCAGTTCAACCCTATTCCTCTAATATCTTCTAATATTTATTCATTTACAACATTTGCTCCAGAAATTGCCCCTGCGTCCAGAACCCAACGTACTTAATGGTTGTTAATTTCATTGTTCACGATTAAATAGAAACTTATAATTATCTAGAGCAAAGTATGCCTCTGGCTTTGGGACAGCTGCGACAATTAGCTTGGCGCCATGAACCAAATAAGACCCATTGAGGCGTCAAAGACTACTGGTATATCCTGGTAATCATATTAACCATTTAGCACGCACGTCTACATAAAATTAGGACAATGTATTATATTTGTCATTCTTTTCTTAGTTTTCATTTCTTCTCTAAAATTTCCTTTATCGTATTCATTTTCGCGACGAATAACGATCTTGTTCATCATACATAGATAGTATGTTCTATCCTTCAATGTCAATTACCCCTTGCATTGAAACATAACTGTCGATCGACAAATGAAATCCGTTACGCGTGTACTTTGCGTTTATATACTACTCAATAGAGTCTGGGGGGGGGTTTAAAAAAAAAGTTTTGCAAACAGGCGTTTCTTGATATGAAAGCCGACATGTAATTAGGTTAAGACCTTCAGTGATTTGCTAAATCAGGCAAATCGAAAAATCATCACAATCAGATTTTGCAGGGGTAGGTAACAAGTAACTTACCTACATACCCTGTAAATGATCAGACCAGAAGCAACTAATAAGGACATAATCGGAGATTTGAGTCAATTACTGTCGCGAACGGACACTTACTACAACACGTAATTGAATGGAGAATCGTATCGTGAACACTGCCGTTTTCTTCCTTTATGTCAATTCTACCGCTGGAAGGTAATATTTTTTTATGAACATTCTAGCAGACGTATCCTTCACTTAGAAAGCTATTTTTGCAAATTTCAAATATTTTTCAAATCACTGCGAATAGTCGTTCTTTAATGGGTTTGTGTTGCATGAATTTCAGTGTAAGAGAAAAACGCGTGACTCAATACCGAGTTCTGACATTACTGGACTTGTTTTTAGGTCGTCGTTTGAAGACATTTACGACCACAGCATATCATTGTGTCTGTGTCGCTGTCTGTCTGTATCCAACCTTCAGTAGCACTTTTTGTCATGTGTTATAAGTAACTGTATACTTTTAATCCAAACACGAGTCAGGCTCATACGTGGATCATGTTGCCTATTGCTTTTAGATTAGATACAATTTGCGGGCGCATGTGTGGGATCAAGGTCTTAAGGGTCCTTGGGACACAATTTGAGTAGGGTTACATTTCTTGGGCATATGCTATATCCCTGTGGTTCATATTGTGTCTGCATGTCGGATCAGGTTGATACTTAGGTGGTTTCCAGATGTGTCACTTAAGGTCATGTGGTACATACAACCGGCAAATGACCCTACTGACTCTATAAATGACATTAAATCTTGGCGGTTGTGCTGTAGAACGTATTTACTATGAAAGTGCTGTCACGTTATATACTGTGTGTATCAGGTACATTGAAGGTCCAAATAGGCGTAGACTTAATGCTGTTTCTGAATAATTACTTTGAAAATTAAAACATTTCAGAAATAATCTAGAATAACTGTAGCGTGCATTCTTTAAGAACGACATTACAAATACGAGGCCTTCTGAACAACAATGTCGACGACTAATGATAGGTTTCGTAATACTTGTCCTTGAAAGACGTATTCATCTGCTTTCAGGTTATTTAGTCCTTTAAACACTTTGCCATTTTGCTTGTTCGTGAGATGATAATAATTTGCCAATATTTCTGAATGCTGATTTCCCATGAGAGATGTTGTATACCATTCAATCCCGTTGTTTTCTCGACGAATGACAAGCTTATTATTCATAAAATTCCTTGTCTGTAAGATTCTGTAGGGCTTTCTATGTCAATTACAACCCGCTGGCATTGGTTGTAACTGTCAGTTGGGCAAGAAAACCGTGCGTGTGTACTCCGTGTTTATTTTACTTCGCCTGCATTGAAAGTTTATAATGGTTTGGTGAAAATGACTTTCCTTATATGAAATGTGACAAAACAAGGTTTAGGTAAATGGAATTTTTGTGTTATGCCATTACCGTACAGCACAGCGGTGACAGGTAGGTTTGCTTAAGCAGAGAAATCATTACTGATCCAAGCTTTATAGCCTTTCCAACTATAGATGACGGCCTAATGTCATGCTTAATAATGTCACAGGTTCAACAGGTTCCCCTTTTTTATAAAAAAAAATTGTCCGCATTATGGCGATAAGATTTAGATCAAGGTGTATCACCATGTTTGGGGAGAACAGAAACCGGCCAGGAGGGGGGAAAGGATAAAAGGGAAGGACAAGACGACAACAAAGTGCAATATAATGATATGAAAAGCACATTCAAACAACCAGAAACAAGTAAAACACAACATTGCACTACAAAAATGCAGAGTTAACAGAGGTCAACAATCACTGGAGATCCACACAAACTACTGTCAAGCGTTTTTATTATCTATCTACACTACATCTTCAAATAAGACTAAACTTTTCCAAAGACTGAACTTGAATCCCTTGAATACCATTTGGAAATGTCCATTTACCTAATATGAGTTGATTTCAATTGAGGATTAGGAAATTGAAATGGCTTCTACGCTTTTCCTTTCCATCTAGAAGCCCCCCCCCCCCTCGTGTTCGCTCCCCGTCCACCTAGCCCACGGGGATGCTTCTAGCTGGCTATGCTTTTCCTGCGCAAAAACTCACTCACTCAGTTTCTCCGTCACTGTTGAAAGCTGTAGCTCAAGATCATAAAAAATACATGTCGTTTTACATTTAATTTTTATAAGAGAGATGCCTTAATTCTTAACTTTGTCCGTTGGCTGGTACGTTATTCAATATTTGAGCATACCATCTTTGATCTACTTCGTTACCGCAACAGAGTGTCCGTATTGTGCAAAGTGGTTTTTAACCTTTTTCTCTAGCTGGCGGCCATTTTGTCATTTCAGCTTTGTTTTCAACTCCGTTTCACCAGGTTCCACCAGATCGTGGGATTATAATATCCTCAAACCTTTGATATAGCTACCCCTTTTTGAGAAATTTGCGGACGAAACATTTTTGGACCATTTTGTATTTTTAAAAAGGTTAAAAATTCCTTAATTATTTATAATTTGTAAATTTAAGATACAATCATCAGATAGACACTTGAAAACGCAACTGGATATTTAACATTCTAATCTCATTGGATAGTCGTCGGACCTTTGTCATCCACTTTTTATCACCACTTTATGCAATCAACACGCTATGCAATGGAATTGGGAGAGAATCGTGAATATGGATATTATATACTTCATTAATACCGTTAAGATTGTTTCTTGGTTGAAGCTATATCACTGATTAACCATATTTTCAGCTATGCGGCGAGAAATCGGCGCCATCCGGAAATAGTTACCCTAAGCCACGCCCACCCGTAAACAGTTCATTTTTCAGAAGTACTATTTACGGCTCAGAGGTATTATTTACGGCGCTATTCGCGTAACTTATTGCGATCGCGTAGCGCGTCTGCATTTGCGCGTAGTGGATGCTGCTTACTACCACATTCATTCACAGAGATGCACTATTTGACGTGAAATTTATTGATAAAATGCAAAAATTAGAATTATCATTTCATGTTAACTGGAATTTTTATGAGTATTAAAACAAATATATGCTGACTCTATTCGAGTCTCTGGCTTAAAACTAGGGTCCCTCGGTGACTACATTAGTGTCTATTTAGCACTAATTTAGTCACCGCGGACCATAGTTTTTTTACCAGAGCCTCTCATGTCAGTATATATTTGTATCTAATGCAATTTTATTACTAAAAACTACTGTATAAACCAGGGCGTCTGGTGGAGGATACACTGGATGCCCGTAGTGACCTTGGCCCTTGAGGTGACTGAGATCACATGTTACATAAGGGGATATCATTTCAAAATTCTTCAATGAAATATGAAAGTTCTTCCCTCACGCCCAAAACAGTAAAAGGTCAATGATCAATGTAGCGGTAGGATGCAGAATTTAATAATGTATAGGTCACAGTGTAACAGCTCTTTTGTACATGTCAACTTTATAGAATACCTTATGTACATAAGAATAGCCTCATTCTCTTCATCTTGAAAAAAAATTCCAAAAGGGATAGTTTGCTAGAGCCACAGCCACATGATTAATGTAAA
>JAMKCH010020405.1:0-157287 GCA_023653785.1 Ophioderma brevispina
GAACACAAATACATGTCATTTTAGATCATCGATCGCCACAGTTGCAGTCGTAAAACAAGCTAAAAGCTCATATTTTTTAGTTTCCTTCTGCCAGTTTGTTTGTTGATGTTTCTTTCTGTATGTAATGCGCCTGATCATATTGGGTTTTGGAATGCCACAATATAAGCACCGTTATTTTTTATTATAAATGTCCATTCAATTCGTCCCCTCAAAGTTAGTGACCAATGATGTACATCATACTAATTGACTCAAGCAAAAGGAATGGTGCTTATTGTATTCATAAATGCAAGACCAAAACTAGAAAACAAGACCCGTAACATATTGCTGCACCTCCCTCTATCATTTGGCCAATTCCTTCGGAAAAGACGGGAAGTGTTATAATTGGTTGAATCTACTATACCACTATATCCTTTACTTCTCAATTTGGTCATTCATTGATTATAGTAAAATACGTCGTGCAATCTAAAAGAAGATCTTTGAAAATAAAGGCTCACTGGTTTTATGATCTTTATTTGTTTTCTTTAGGTTACGTCGACATCGCGGACACTATAGAAACTAATTGAAGGTCCTCAATTTTGATTTTCAAATGCTGGACTTGCCTGAAGGTGTACGCAATGTCGATGTACCATTTGCGCTTCACACACAGACCGTAAATCGACCAAAAATATCTTCGGATTGGCCTTAGTTTTGTGATATGTTAGATCTGAAATAGCAGGGAGGGC
The DNA here is from genome assembly GCA_023653785.1 of Ophioderma brevispina. NCBI lineage: Eukaryota > Metazoa > Echinodermata > Ophiuroidea > Amphilepidida > Ophiodermatidae > Ophioderma > Ophioderma brevispina. The sequence goes on from JAMKCH010020405.1 coordinate 723, forward strand.
CTCTGTAAAAAGTTACTGTAAAAGGAAAATAAAGATGAAAATTCCACTAACAACTGAGGCTACATCTGACAACTGCAGGACATGTGTAGTGTCCTTCAGATGGCCAGCGCTATGTCATGATATTAGGATGTCAGCCGAGTGCATTACTAACTCAACCTGAGAACAACGATGAAACAAGCATAAATCACTGCGTTGTTTTGGTGTTTATTGAGTCATTACTGCTTTATATTTAGTGATATGAGTTACATCACCACATGGCGACGACAGGAAAACCCCGTGCATTCTGCCACGTTTTTGAGTCATTGGACTGTGTTGTAAAGTAAATTTGTGAATCTTTTACACTGAGTAATCTTCAGTTTACGTGAACTTTGTTTCAGGGGTTACCGTCATGTCATATGCACAACTGACGTGTTCTGGAGTGCACATAACGCCATTTCCAAAATTTGATGTTCACGATCTAACAACTGTTTTTGGCACTCGATGGAAAAATTTTAAGCCCTCTAGAGCTGTTGTTTTTACCGCATTGTTAACTGATCCTAAACGCAGCGAGCGCTGTTGTTGACTATTGTGGTGAAGACGTGTGTGAAATCTGTGACACACTCCCGAAACGGGGGGCAAGATAATGAGAACAGCAAAGCAAAATTTAAATGCCTACTTGAACCCAAGAACAATAAAGACTACTACAGTGTCGCTTGTGTGACTAAAAGCTTGACGGTGAGTCAATTGTTGCCTTTCATACGCGTTTACAACAATTGGCAGTGTAGGTACTTTGCTGACAAAGAAGTGACAATAAAAACTCAATCTGGTCGAGGTTCTCGTTCTTCGGTTGGCGACGTAAAGCACTCCAGAGGCAACCTTACCCTTACTCATCATTGATAGCGCAACGTGCAAGGACCTTGCTGAGATCGCAAGCCTTCCCCATGGAAAGTCACGCCCACAATTCCCGCTTGCCCTAGTGCACGCGTCACTTTACGGCTAGTGCTAGTGGTAACACACACCGCAAGGGTAATAGGACTGTAGTTCTAGTAATAAGACAGTTAAGACCCGGTCACCACAACAGAGATCAGGTGGTGATGCACTCAAAAATACTGTGCGAGCATCGCGCTGTCACATGCAAACTCTTGTTACCATTGTGTTGTTCATGGCACATGCTGCGCCACAATTTTCCTGCGTTTGGTAGCGCTGTAATGCATCAATAAGACAAATCATGTTGCACGCTGCTGCAACATTCACAGTCTGGTCAGGTCAATCAATTGCAAGATAACATGTACAGATACAAATAGGCCTCCTGTTAAAAAATCTCTCAGGCTCAAGTGATGATGACGATTATGTTTTCGGGCTTGGTGGTAAGTCCAAGCTACCTTGTGTTGAGTTTTATATGGGTTGTGAGAAGGTCACAGCATTTGTTGACTCAGCGCTTTCGGTTACTGGCATAAGTCACAGAACATTGTCGACAATGGCTCACAGAAAACCCGATCTACTAAGGCCCAAAAGCCAGTTAACTCCGTACGGTAGCAAAACACCCCTAGCGAGATAGGCATGTTTTCTACAACAATCTCTTACAATGCAACACTGTAACATGGTGAAGTTTAGGTGTGTCTAGTCAGGAGATACACTTTTGAGTTATGACAACAGGAAACTAATTGGTTTGATACAATCAGCATACAATGTTGATTCGCCAGGTGATCAACTTGTGCACAGTATAGTGACATGTTGACGGGATTGGAAAGTTGGCTGGGCATTCAGCAAAGCTGCACATTAATGATGAAATTATGCCAGTGGCGCAACCTCCCGAAGAGATCCCATGTCGACCTGCGTAAACAAGTGAATCAGAAGTGGCAGAAACTTCAGACCTGGATAATTATAAGCCGGTGAAAGATGAGCCGACCCCCTTGGATTTTCACCAATCCTGTAGTCACACGAAAGATGTCCAATCCGTAATGTGTGTTGACTGAGAATGGCAAATCGGGCAATTTCTCGTGAACGGCCATTTGACACCAACCCCTAATGACCATCATCACAAGCCTCAATGGAGCAACTGTGTTTACGAAGCTAGATTTAAACGCTGGCTATCACCATATTGATGTTGCTCCAGATTCACGACCTATCACAGTCTTCTCTACGCAATGTTGGGCTATTTAGGTTCAAAAGGCTGAGCTTGGCATCAATATGCCGCTGAATGGTTTTCCAGAATCAATCCAGTCAGCTCTTGGAGGGGCTAGACTGGAGTGCTAAATATTAGTGAATGACATTCTGGTCTATGGACGTAACCAGTCTGAACACGATGAAAGGCTGACGATGCCTCCAACGTCTCGAAGGATAAAAAACCTCACATTGCACCGTGCAAATGTGAGTTTATTGTGCATACCCTATCATGCTTTGGGCATGTTCTTCGTGGTCAAGGCATATCACCTGATCCAAGCAAAGTTGAAGCCTTGCAGCTGGCGGACTCACCTCACACCAAAGAAGATTTTGGAAAGCTTTCTAGGATTGCTACGTACTGGCCAGATTCAATACCTGGCATTAGCAACTATTCAGATCCACACGAACTCTTCTCAAGGAACAATTCCATGCATGGACGGAGGAACATGAAACAACCATGCACAACATTAAGCAGAGTATCACACACAATTGCACACACAGCACTGCATATTTTGACACTAACAAACTACACAACTGCAATGGTGCGAGTCCCCGTTGGGGCTATGTGCCACGTCTGGTACACATGGTGTGACGGTATTAGTTCAGTGAACTGTCGAGCTAGCATATCTTTGACACCAGTAGAACAGAGGTACTCACAGACGGAAAGAGAGGCCCTGGCAGTGTATTGGGGATTGTGCACTCATCTATACTTGTATTGGCAGTTCTTTTCAGGTTGTTACAGACCACAAACCTCTGCTGCCGCTTTCAATCGTCCTACTTCTAAACCGCCACTGCGTATAGACGTTTGGCTATTGAAGCTACAGAGTATGAGTTTGAACTGTAATCAGAAAGGCAAACTGAACCCAGCTGACTACAGGTCGAGGCACCCATTCCAACAACACAGTCGACTAAACAGGAGTACAGCGTTGCTGAGGAGTTTTGTAACCGGATTACCCATCATGCAGTACCAGACACGCTCTCTAAGATGACATAAACGAGAGGAACAGAGAATGCTCCAGGCCTTCAGCAATGCAGGGCCCTAGCGACCAACAACTGGACAACTTCCGTACTCAGCCTACAGCAGGAATCACCAGAACTGGAAGTTTTGTATAAAGTTGCGGGATGAGCTAAGTGTCAACATTACTGAGGGTGTTCTCTTCAGATCACCTTATTGTGGTTTCCTGCATTCACTTCCAAGTTTTTGTGAACATTGCCACGAGGGTCACCAGGGTGTGGTAAAGACTAAACAGTGGGTTCGGAAAAGGTCTGGTTCACAGGCATTGACAAGTTTGGTGGAAAAGACGGTAAAAGACTGCTTGGCCTGTCAGGTAACGTCCCAGAGAAGCAGGCAACAAACCTTGAAAATGAACAGAACTTCCCACAGCACCTTGGCAGAGGTCCCGTGGGGATTTCAGAGTTTACCACTGGTGAATAATCCTGTGGTAAAGTGATGATTACAGCAGGTTTCCCATTATTGATTCGTTCATCTACCAGTGACTAAGGCTGTTATGCCAAGACTAGGACACTAATCTTTTCCACACATGGGGTCTCCAGTTGTAAAGTCTGATAAGGGTCCCCCTTTAATGGTGACAGTTTGCGCAGTTTGCAAATACTTGGGGCTTCAGCATCGGAGTCCACGCCGCGTTGGCCGCAAGCGAATGGCGAGGTGGAGCGAATGATTGAAACCTCAAGAAGGTTATAACACTGCAAAACTGAGCGCAAAAGCGGCGACAAGAAAATGAACGCTTATTGTCGTAATTATCGCGCGACCACCACATACACTACAATTGCTCACCCTCATCCTGTTGCTAGGCCGACAGTTTGTAACTCGTTTGCCGGAACTGTCATAACCCCCTGGCAACAATGATAGCTGACTCAGAAATCGGACAAATGTCAAATAACAATATCAAGCATTATGCTGACAAAAAACACGTGGTAGTTGTCACAAATGCCTAAAGTAGGTGACAAAGTGCTTGTTAAGAACCCTGACCAATTTTCTGCACTCCGTAAAAACCAGCTGTATGAAGTCACTGCTTGTGAAAGGCACCATGGTTACTGCGCGTCATGATCAACGTTCATCACCAGAAATGTGTCACACTTCAAACTTTACCACGGTGAAATAACGATGATGAAGGCGCGAGCTCTACCTGGCATAAAAATGAATGAACACCTATAGTGAAGCAATGACCAGAGCGCAGATCTCAAGCGTTGGCAGAGCCACATGTGAGACGCAATCCCCGGCGAAACAGACAGCGTCCAGCAAGATTGCGTGACTATGTTGCTGCTATACACAATAAAAGGGGCAATGGTTTGGAACCTGTCCCCATGGATTGAACTGTAAAAAGTAATGCCACTTCTGGAGCCCACATACTGCACATTTTTTTTCTGAAAAATACAAATACAACAATATTAAAAAAAAAAAAAAATCAGGTGACATTTTAAACCTCAAGCATTTTGGTCACAAAATGAAATGGAATAATTGTAAAGTGGACTTTTAATAGTATGCATCCGTTAATAGTAGGGTGTATTCGATGTTAGTTTAGAACGTGAACCATTTTGGTCAAGATTTGGTGTGCTTAAGTAAACCTTTTGCAAGACTTTAAGTGCTCCACAGTACACATCGCACACTAGCTGATTTGTATTTATTTGTGCAGTGATATGTCGGTCATTTTTTTTTTTTTTAAAACCAAATAGACATGGGCCACAGTTACTTATAAAGTTGTTTACTCTTTAAAGTTTAACTTTAAAAAATTAAAAAAAGAAAAAACCTAAAAAATTAAAAAAAAAAAAAAATTCGCTTGCGTCATATTTAAAAAGCATTTACAGTCAGGGACTGTTTTAAACCAGTTTGTCCTGAAAGGAAAGTGCATGAAAGGGACCTTTAAAAAGAAAAACAAAACAAAAAATATGTGGGGGAGGATGGAGGATGACATGAGCATATTTCCGTAGTAATAATGGATGGTGAATGGTGAATGACTGGGACACTTAACATTTTTTGTTTCAGTACACATGCATTGACATGTGAAAAGATTGCCAGTATTAGGTTTGGTAGGTTATTTGGTAAGTGGTATTTCTCCAAAAAGATGAGGAGGGATGTAGGGTCTTCAGGCTGTAAGCCCTGGACTTGATATATAGATGTCAGCCGATCGTGCATATACTATCAACATGGACAACACGAGAGTGACACAAGCATAAAATAACTGCGTTGTGGTGTGCGATAGAGGATGTCAGCGAGTGCATATACTACTCAACAGACAACACGAAGGTGAAACAAGCCATAAAATAACTGCGTTTGTGGGTTGTGTTTATTGACGTCATTACGCTTAGATTTTAGTGATATGCGTTAACATCACTACAAATGCAAGCGTGTATTTAAGTGAAGGTGATATTAAACAAAATTAAAAGTGTTATATGGTAAGATACACAATTTATTTGCTCCATGCTGTCGTCAACACGTATTTTGCAGCCAATTACATTCCAAGTGGTTTAGGCTTCTCTATGAATAACAATCAGCCTCTGGTTTTTGTCAATATTTTGTTTAAAATTTCTGGATCAGGAATTTTATAGCAGCTGATTGCTCCATCAATAAGCTTGAAATGAGTGCTAATTAGTATGATTTTGTACACTGTTAAAATAAACCTGTAAAAAAAACAGGGTTTTGACTGGCGCTGGGGCCCCCTGTACAAAAATGTGATTCAACAGAATATGCGGATCGAAAGGGCTCGTTGCAAGCTGATACGAGATCGCAAGAGCACACATCTGCACACCAGCAAGCATGATGAACTTCTGCGCAATGCACAGCTCGTGAGCTTACAAGGCTTTCACGAGCAGATGATCAAAATGTTAAAATTTTTATGCGCGTGCAAGCATGGAGCTGCTAACTGTACTTAGCATGTGAATTTCAAGATCGCATGTTGCGAGCAGTACAAATTTTAGCTTGCGGTCTGCACGCATATGCGCGCAAGACAGGAGGAAGTGCTGAAATGATTGTGATGAGTGGTCAAAGTTCATCATCTCTTGGAGGGAAGACAAACATGTACATGATGTAAGTGGTTTGTTTGGTGGTAATTAGTAAACATTTAGGACATGTGGACTTGAAATAAGTAAGATGTCCATGAAATAGATTATGTAGCAGAATCGTAAATAGTTTATTCTGGGGGGTATATTATCACTCAGATATCAGCTTACAGGGATAAAGTTTTGAAACAATTAAGGATCAGAATTGGAAGACATGTTTTGTAGGCCTTAGGAGTTCTAAATAAATTTTGTTTATTCTGCATTGTGATGGGACAGCCAGCAGGCTTTCTTAATTGCAGTCAGATGTGCATTTGAAGGTGCGAATTGTGACTGTATGGCAGAACGTCAATTTCATTTTAAAGTGAATATCCTGATTTTGTTGAATAATTGAATTGGTATAGCATGAAGTTCAGTACAACTGTAAAATAAACATTAATATACATTGCCATTATACTCAAGATAAAAAAGTGTCTGAAAAGTGCTATGTAATTGAGTGTACCAAATTATCAATGGTTAGAACTTGGCATTAAAGGTATTCACCCGATGTGTTAAATTTTATATACTGGGATATTTAGGCATGATCGACCCACAAAAAAGATTTTGGATTAATTGAGGTGCTGCCAAGAGTTTTAGTACGAGTTTAGTACTTATAAAGTTTGTAAGCAATTTGGTTTAAAGGGGCATTACCTGATTATTAGTTTTAACCATTGTTGAATGGATTAAAATCGGCGGTTAATTTAAAGGAGCATTTCCTTATTTCACAGCGCCTCAATATTGCATGTATGTCTTTCTCTTCAAGATATTGTCATTTTCATTTTTGTCCATCACAGAGCGTTATAGCATACATGTAGTGGGACAATTTGGAGGTGGATTTGTTGATTGGGCTGTATAATCCCATTTCAGCATCTTACCAATTAACCAAAATCCCTTCTACTCTGAAAATGTTATCCAGTCACCAAAGACCTATATATTTGGGGAACAATTGACAGATTTAATCAAGACCCCATTTTTGTATTTTTTTTTCATAGGTGTCACCGAATGCGAGCACTGATTTTGATCATGCAGCTATAAGCTTGCACAAGCTCACACAAGCACATGCGAGCTCTATTAGATGAGAGCTGGCACAAGCTCTTGCGTGCTCACATTGGGAGCTCGTGGATGCTCGTTCTGTTCCAAATACGCGCTTGTGAAGCTGAGCGCGCAGCTTAGCTCGCGGCAAGCTCACACAAGCACATACGAGCTCTTTATGCGAGGCTTAGAACAAGCTGGGTGTGCTCACATGGTGAGCTCGTTGAAGTGCTCGTTTTGTTCCAAATACGCGCTCGTGTTAGCTCACCAAAGTGATTGTTTTAGTCTCGTTAAATGGTTAATAGCTCGTAAGTGATCGTAATTAAGCTCACAATGCGCTTGCAACGAGCTTGTTACATGCTTGCAGCAAGCTTGCAAAGCTTGCCCAACGAGCTCAAAAATTGCGCGCCATCATTCATAAGGGACTTCACAACTTGCAGACTGGAACCGTAAAATACGAAACCATTTGCAGGGAAGAAAATAACGGCGTGAAATCTCAGCTTCAACTGTTATTTTGGTTTTTTGACTTGTTTAACAAATTAAGAATGAAAACGTTATTACAATCCTCTTACACCAGAATTTTCAGGTTGTATCTATGGCATCATAAACCGTTTGTATTTACGTCCAACCACTTGGCTATAAAAAAAAGAGTTATATTTCGGCAAAACAAGTTTTGAGAAACAAGGCAATAAAAAAGAGAACCGTGAAGAAATAAAAATTTTAAAACAGTATAACAATGCGTTTGATATGGTTTGTACACATTCTCATGTCACAAATTACTAATCATCATATAAGTAAACTAATACCTGTACCTTTACTAGATTTGAACCAGGGCCTAAGGTTACAAGTCCTAACCTTATCCACTACACTACACGGCTTTACTGATAGCAGATGCTAATATTAAATATGTGTGTGTACTACTTTTTTTCAAATAATCCAAAAAGGAATCGAGTTCGACAAGAGTTTTTAAAACTAGTTTTTAGAAATGAAAGGAAATAGATGTTGCATTTTTTTTAATGACGTTAACTTACGACATTATTTAACACATTTTCTAGGTAAAACGATTTCATCGTTCATATTCTTACATTTTACAACCAGTACGTACAAAAGACCGTAATATTACGGAAAATATAATAATGTCAGCGGCTAAATATACCCTTTTTCAAAATGTGTAGTATTTTTTCTAACCAACTGTTTATTTCCATTTTCTTTCTTTCTCGCTTCCAAATTGTAATTTTTTGTTAGGGATCAGGTAATAAGTCGTGAAGATTATTGAATAATCGTGGTTTACCGTAATTTACAAGGTAACTCTGGTAAAATAGGACATTTTTGAAACATTGTGTTCTGGGTGATTCGCCAGGTAGCCGCAACTATTCAAAAACCTTAGTAACGAATCAGACTTGTACTTTCCCATTTTTTTTATAGGAAAACCAAACACGTTAAACCTATTTTTGTCGAGCCTACATTGATGATTCGAAACATCAACAACACCAGAAATCCGTGATTCTTACTTGGAATATTCAACGATTCGATTGGGTATCTTCGGTTTCCTGCGAAGGACAGAACATGTTAGGACAATTCGTGTGTTTATGAGACCAATCATGCCAAGAGATATAGCAAATAGCGAATATATATTTCTTACGCTTTATGCTGTGTTACTGGAGGAGATAAAGGTGAGTTGAACCCAACCAAAATACATTGTGCATAGATATTCTGGTTTACCTTGTAATCACGTTTGTGAAATACTGAGACAATGAAGCCGGTTGTGGCCGGAGATGTGGTCTCCGGACTCATAGTCCACCTACATGACTCCGCACACAAAGATCGTAGACCAGATGGGCCTGTGGTGGGAATCATTCCGCCTTTGTTGTCTTGGTTTAAACGCCATTTTCGTCGTCGCCTGCGGAGGCGCATCTGTATATCAGTGGCGTCACAGGCGGGGGGGTGGGGAGGGGAAAGCAAAGGGCCCACCCCCGACGACTTTGGCCGGGAAAAAAATGTCAAAATCAATGCTAATCACCTTTTTTTAGTACGCCCCTTGAACCGGGAAAAAAAATTGGCCTTTTGCCCCCCTTAAAGAACATTTCCCAAGACTGCCTTCAGAGCGGGAGGCCCGATACGCCACTGGCTGTAGTAATATTAGAATTTGTCTACTTTTGAGGGTCCTACAAATTTGAGGGCAGAAGACAAAGTGTGCATGTGTTGGGGTTGGGTACTGCCTTTGCCTTGTGAGAGGAATAAACTTTCTGTAACGGTTTTTGTTAGAGGGACGCAGTCTTTGGGGCTATAAAAAATTGAATATGTTATGTATTGAAGTCTTTTCCATGGCTGAAAGGCTTGCGTTGTTTTTGTTGAATTTTTGGACGAATTGTGAGGCAACTTGTTTAAAAAAATGAAGTACGTCTACCAACTTGCATGTGGAATGTTCCATGTTCGTAAATGGGGGTATCATATTAAGCGCACGTGTCACATGTTCACAAAATATTGAATTTTTTTCAATTTGCTCTCAAATAACCGTTAATAGTCTAGTCCATTGTAAACAGAGATTATTTTATACACATAACAAATACATACCCCAGGACTAGGGACATTGAATATGAGGATAAAGACATCTAGATAATTTTAGGCACTTTTTTTTTCCATAACTTTAATCACAATGTGTATATACATGATATTAATGGACTCGTACTCACTGATATAAACCCAACACAGGTTATAAGACCGATCACACATTGTGTCATAGCGTGGGAAACATGCATACGGCGCGCGTGTTCTTGTGTTAAACACAACCCTTTTCGGCGCGTCTGCTGAATTTAACGTCGCCGGCGACGTTAACTTCTAAAATCGTCTGTTTACCCAGAGGTGAAGGGCTTTTGTATATAAAAGCTTATAATACATCTTGATCGCGTCACCCCCCCTTACGTAGAAATGGTGTCATTTTCTGCTTTATTTTTCACAGAGATCAACACGTCACACCCTCCTTATAAACATTTACACGACAATGTTTTTTTTGGTTTTTCTTTTCCATCGCTGATCAAATCCTGTACATAGTGCAATGATATCACAAATTGCAATATTTGGCAGTTCAAATGATGTCAAATTTACATTCAATAATTAATTCTGTTTAAACAGTTCAGCGCTGTCTCTTTTGAATGGTAACTAACAAATTCAACTCATATTTCTCATGACCACCATACATGACCACATGACCACTTTTCATAAATTGCATTTTTTACATTAAACTCTTATATTTAAAATTTTCCAATCTAAACTGTTTACTTAGACATACACGTCCTCATCAGCAGTCCCCTCCTGTTACGGCTCAGCTTCAGCACACATGAATGACAGAAGAACCGTAATTTCTGCCGCGGTGTACCTCCCTCACGATCGAATGCCTAACTCAACAAATGCAGGATTTTAAAATCAAAATTATCCTTTTTATTTCATTTCTTTTCCAAAAAAATTCAACTTTTTCATACATTTTCATCACACTTTACTTATTTATTTATTTATAACCAAGAAAACAATTTTCATATGGCTATCTTTTATACCTACGTATAAAATCCAAAACAACATTCTAAACTGTATGCAGACATCATTTGGAGTGTCTTACCAATTTTTGTTTTTGCAGGCCTTCTAAAATGAAAGCACGAATGACGATTATGAGTCGCCTCTACTGATCCCAACGATACCAACACAAAAATACTCTTAGTTGAAATCCTGCCTAAATTTCATTTCAGGCAAGAATGTTATATGCCCACCGCAAACGTTGCGATTTCAAAACACAACATTTTTATTCATAAATATAATTCATCAGAAGGGTCATATTTTACCATTTGTTTTGCATCTCTGTGATTTGCCCACCTTTTTTTTAGCGTTTATAATTTGCCAACATTTTGGCCTCTATTTCCATTTCCTTCCAATGCACAATCCAATTACAATTCTCAGTCCAATACTGAACTCTCCCTTCATATTTTGTCAAAATTTCGGCTCTCTCACAAGCAAAAAATACAGGGTGAGTCAAAAAGATTACACTCGATTTAAGAAAAATATTTAACAATTTAGAAATTGTTTTTTTATACATGAAAACAATAGCTCATGTTCCACTATCATTGGTAAAAATCTAACATTTACCTTTTCGATATTATTCCATATATGGAAATTAACGGAACTGCGCCAAAAACCCAATAATTGACCACGGCAGCAAAGTCATTGAGTTACTGTTACTTTTAACTGTTAGCGTTTAGCATTAGGTTTGTATTTTGTTCTAAAGTAACCATTACCACCTAGTCTGTCACAACTGTTGTTGATAATATTGCTTCAACAAAGTCCAAAATGAAACCCAGTAGCGTACAGGGCAGGGGAAGGGACGCATTGTCCCCTTCCCATTTCCTGACCAGGAATAAGCTTTAAGCTAGCGGCAAAGCAGGAGATGGGTAAAAGGACAAGCAAAAAGTGAGTAGGGAAAAGAGTGGATGGAGAAGAAAGGAATTAGTCCGGACGCCATTTCCTGATTTTTTGCTCACTTAGTAAATGTTTACTATCGTTTTTTTCTTCTCATCAGATTCTAATGCTTTAGACCATCTAGTTGAAGAATCGAACTGCTGACAGTCTATCATCCATGATCGTTTTGAGATATTAGCCGGAAAACAAAATGGCCGCCAAGTACGCCATTTTTTTAAAAATGGATCAACTCCTTTTTTAAAGATCGATTTGGTTCTCACAATATTGTTTATTATGGCAAGATCTATACAAAAAGTGTGTCTAGTAGAATCTGGAGGGTATCAATTTAAAATTTTCCTTTCTTTTACATTCAGTGTTTATTAAAGATGGCGTCTTACTAATAATGTAACAGACACAAGGGGGGCAATGTTTTTAAACCATGTGGTCCCAGGGAGGGACCAAATAAAAGGTGCTCAAAATTACGGAGATATTGTCATTGATTGGCAGGCTTGATTGGCAAGATAATAGTATAATAACAACTTGATTATAGTTGCCTAATGCTTGAGGCCGTACGAGCCTCGGCGCAAAGAAAAAAGAGCAATTATTACCCTTATTAAAAGGACAGATACAAAAGCAATAGCTAAAACTTCTAATGTGAAAAACAATTATTGATATACATCACTTATACAACAATTTCAGAATAACTTAGGAGAATCATTTAATTAGAAATTCAAACTGGATATATTGAGATAGAAGAGGACGGCAACCCATTTGCCTCCCAATAGAATATATTGGGAACCTGTGGTACACCTGAATAGTCAGCTGCGGAGAATCTGTATGTATTGTCCCCCACAGCGGACACCAGTTAAGTTTGATCTAGATGCGAAAGGCACCGTCAGTTTCAAAGCCGTGTGTTATGGAAAAACATAAGGCAACCACACTGCCAGAGGCTAGAATAAATGTATGGACAACTAGAACGGGAAGGCCAGGAGCACCTAGTCCTATGATCTTGACTAGATAGTCTTAACTTTTGTATAGTTAGCGTTATCGTTGAGTATCTAGTCGTGACGACGAATTGCTAGTGAAGACAAAAAGCTCGTTTAAGAAGGAAAGCAAAACTCAACGGTGACTGCTTACCAAAAATATAACCCAACACTAGATATACCCAAAAGACGTTCTAGACGTCACCAAAAGTCAGCATCTCACAGCCTCTTGACTACGGCGATGATCTAGCTCTAACAGATATCCACATATGTGTTGCCACACCGATTTTCTAACATCACTTGAGAATGCTGCATCGAAATGCATACATTAAAAAATACAAGACGACGGAATATGACCGGCAAGAGGAAGATAATCCATCAACCTCCACTACAGGACGGTACCCAAATAAAGAGATCAGGGACTTCAAGGAATGGTGACCTATGTTTGCCAACAGCAAGAAAAAGAGTTTCTGTCACACAAAGGACCCCGCTTGGAATGCCTGCAATTCAACTAACCACTTATGGTAAATCTACTATCTCCAATGCAACCAAGCTGAAGTTCTTTAGGGGCCATGTGCAGAGGGTATCTGTTATATGGATCTGAGTCCTGGACCATTTTGAAGAAAGAGGCTACAGGATAGCCAAAGCACAGATATATATGGAGATATCCTTCCAATTTCATCTTCTGTTGCCCAATGCCAAGCCACAAATTTGCCCGTCACTGTCATCGTGCGATTGATAAATTAGTCGCATGTTGAAGGTTACCTGCTCAAACAAGGGTTCGTTCGCCCCTTTAACTACAATGAAGTGATGCTCGAGACATCAAGCAGGATCCATCGGACATCCCCACTTAGACGGGAGACTGGGACATTTGGCGATACATGGGCACATCTCCTTGGTTGTGGTCGTGTAGATAGATAAGACGTTCACACCCCCACACATATATATTTATAACTTTAACCTTATAGATCAGCTCTGTATTACACATTGATGTTACATTTCCCCAACTTGAACTTTTAGGAAGGAATTACAAAGCCCCCAAATGCCCAGTAACTACGTCCCAACTTCGATGTTCAAACAATATCAAAGTATCCAGAATAGAGCTTGGCATATAATTGGATTGCCAGAGGAGAGGAGTATCAAGCTCAATGTATTACTCACTGAAACACCGAAGAGAAGTTGTAATATCACCACTAACAGGATCCCAATGTCGCTTGGGTCAACGAGAAATTGAGCCTAAGTAGTACTCTTTTCCACCGCAGTTCTATACAGGGGCGCCAGTACTACCAATGATGCTAAAAACTCCGAGTATATAGACCCTCATCTCTGGCGGTTCTACAATCTCCATGACTGCAGTTGAGACACAAGATCTAACATTTTCAGCCATCGGGGATCATTTATTCCTTCAAATGTCCGCCACCTTCTCATCTGGAATGTCCTCCTTGGGCCCCATTCCTATCAAATAGGGGGTCTTTGGGTGACATTGTAAAAATTTTGCCACAACACAAAATTATAGGCTCTAATAGTGGAAAGTTTAAAAAATATGGAGGTCTGGGTGGACAACAATGCATGAAAATGGGAAAATGGGGGGTCTAAACAGCCCTTCAATACGCCATCTCCATACCCAAAAGTGGGAGTGAGTCGTAACCCGTGGGTGCTAATCTCCATGAGTATTATCCACATGATTATTGCCTTCAATGTACAAGTCCGTAGAGTAAAATGACTAGCAACCTGACGATCACGCAAAAAAGGGAGGTCACGGGTGGGCGCCGGTATCGGTATTTGTGTTGTTAAATCTGGGAGCACTTTCCCTATAAACACAAGGCAGGGGTCCAACTCGGGTTTTTTTGAAAGGGCAAAATGGAAGGGGGCAACTGGAATTTAGGGATTAAAAGATTAAGCCAACATATCATATTCTCAATATTAATGAACAAGTTAATACTAATTGACCCATAAATGAGAAGAAATTATCATTTTTTTTATGGAATTATCCAATTTTGACAGGAATTGGCTTTGTTTTGATATGGCCAACAAACGGGTAAAAATTTAGGTTACTATAAGGTTATGGGGGATCTAGACAAATCATAACATTGTTTGGCAATAGGTTTCGCAATTAGATGTGTTACAATGATGGTTTGAAGTAATGTTACAGCGAACAACAGAAGCGTGTGGTCATTACAATTGATATGAAACAGTGTAACATGTACTAGGTGACTAGAGGACATTCACAGTTGTTTCGTATAAAACAAATGGACGGAGCGCTCCTCATAAGGACTCATACCCAAAAAACCTGGTCAGAGAAAAGATATCATGAAAGGACTCATACCAATAAAAGAAACTTTGGCCAAGAAACACTTCAGATGAAAGGACCGTCAAAATGAAAACCTGGTCAGGGAGTGATTCTAATTTAGGACTCACACCAAAACAAAAAACAAAACAAACAAACATGAGCATTGGATGATGGGAGCAGGTGTGGACAGTGGAAAAGTGCAGAACTCGTAAGCATTAGATCGTGAGTTCGAGCCCCGCCGCGGCCAACGTGTTTGTGTCCTTGGGCAAGGTACTTAGTCTCAATTGCCTCGTCGACCCAAGCGACAATTGGGAACCTGTTATGGGTGATATTACAATCTTAAGTGCTGATAGGATTGTGCGCTTAGCCAGCTGCCACCTAGATGAAGCGAAATGATTGTGACGATTTCCTGATGGCAGGGTAATAATGGCAATCAGCGCATTGGGACTTTGTGTGTAATGCCCTATCTAAGAATGGTTGTATTATTATTATTATTACATCAACATTTACATGACCAGAACCACGAGAACTGCATATACTGAGAAAAAATAAAACTATTTCACAAAGTTTGCTATTTTGGCATCCACTTATTACTTGTGTCTAGATATCATGATATTTAACAGCCATTTAAAGAAAAAATAATCTATACTTATGGCACATTTGCCAAACTTGAACTAATTATTTGTTTACCCGTAACTGAGAAAAAGAAATTGGTTAAATTTACAACGTCGTAATACTTTGGAGCCTTGGCAGCCAAGTATTTGGTCGCCATCTTGAAATATATTCTGTGAATAAAATATAACTCATAGCCATGGCTTGTTCCGTGTTAAGTGGCATCCATAACGATTACATTTGCCAGGCTTACACTACGGCAAAACAAACCTTGTTGGTAATATTTCACAAAAATGTGGTATTTTGGTGGCCATTTTGTTTTTGGGTCACGATCTTGATATATAACCGCCTTCTTGAAATCTTTACATATAGCTTGTGTCTTTTATCATCCCATTAATACCATAAAATATTGTTTTCCTCTGCTTTACTAAGAAAAACACAACCACCTTGGTAAAATTTTGCTAAAATATGGCATTTTGGTGGCCATTTTGTTTTTTACGAATATCTAAAATTGCTCAATGCTGATGGACTGTCAGCAGTTGATTTCTTATAATGTGTGGTCTAAGGAAGCCAAATCCACAAAAAAAACTAACTATAGTAATATTTTCTAAGTAAACTGGCTGGCACCCGGACTACATGTTATTTCATCTTATATATATATATTAAGATCTGTGATGAAAGTAAACATTAGACATGTAACACTGATACTCTAACACTTCTACTCATGTAGTCTTTTGTGTCTTTTCCGATTGTTATCTTATTTGTTTTCTTCATCCAAAATGCCCCCCAAAGTAAGCCATCAGTGCTTTGAAGTATAGAAATTCTGGGAGACATTCCCAAGAAAATTTGCAAAGATATCACTGTAATCGTTCAACCTGTTTAACATTTCCTTTGAAAAAATAGTTATAATTATGGAAGAAACTGTCTACATGTATAAAAGAAATTATCTTGGTGTAATTATTGACACTAGGCAGTTCCCGGATTTTGCGATCACCTGGCTTGAATCAATCCCACCATCTAAGTTTCATGTCCGTACACCAATGTTTATCCCATTTGACCTCCTTTGACCTGGAATGACTCCTAATGACCTTGTCGTGACCTTTAAAATTTTCGGCATCAACAATCGACCCCACCATCCAAGTTTAATGTCCATACACCAACGTTTACCCCATTTGACCTCCTCTGACCTTGACCCCGATGACCTTTGATCTTCTAACCAATACAAACTCGGTCTTAGGAAGGTCAAGGGGCACCCACCCACCAAGTTTCAGGTATGTGCGACCCTTGGTCTCTGAGAAAATAGAAGAAGCGGTCAGACACACACACCCACAGTCA
This sequence comes from Ophioderma brevispina, assembly GCA_023653785.1. Taxonomy (NCBI): domain Eukaryota; kingdom Metazoa; phylum Echinodermata; class Ophiuroidea; order Amphilepidida; family Ophiodermatidae; genus Ophioderma; species Ophioderma brevispina. The sequence continues at coordinate 17,613 of JAMKCH010020405.1, forward strand.
GACACACACACCCACACGGTATAGCCTATATCATATTGATTCATGAATGAACTTATTTTATTTTATTTAGCCAATTGTCATCCCTATTTGCATAGCTTCCCTGTACATTTTACCAGGCTAGACTAGAGATGTTCAGAAAATTCTGAAATTTTCACCAAATAAATAATTAAAAAAGAGTATTCTTAGGCAAGAAAAAGATTTGTAATTCTTATTCTTGGGGTGATCATTATTCTAGATTAAGAAATAGCAATGTTATGCCAAAACATTGTTTTATCATAAATGAGTAGACTGTGAATCTATTCTCGTGCCCAGTACTTGGTGGGTGTCCCTATGGGCACGTATACTGCAAATACTCACCCAACAAGTCCGGTGGAGTTTGATACAGGCTCGTTGCTGATTGGTTGAAAAAATCTCCAGATCTGGAGACAAAAAACATCGACCGACCAGTAGAGCATATTTCAAAATCCTAGATGTGTTGATATGATGTCTTCGTACTAAAAAGGGGCTGAAAACATTGCAAGAAATTCTGTCCAAGGTTGTTTAAACTGATTTTAGCACTTAATGCAGTTCCCTATCTATCCTATCTGTTTCAATTAGGAATTTTGTATTTTGCACCTGTGTCCCTATAGTAGAGCATGTGTTCCTAAATCTCATTTTCAAATCTGCACTTTACGGATAAAGTGTACATGTAACTGATGCTGAGCCAGACCAAGTTTGCATTTCCGGGGGTGCTACTCCTAAATGTCTCTTAACATTAATATAGCCACAATTGAAAATGGTGTTACCCCAAGGGGGTGTCAACAGAAAGAGGAGGGAGAAAAGAAGACTATAAATGCAAACCAGGGGTCTACATGTTTTATGAACTGCAAAAGCTAGGTAATCCCATATGATATAATAATAGGCACAGTGTTTGGGGCATCTATGGGCAAAACGCACATAAGAGCATGGATTATTATTATAACTGTACTGAATTGTTGTCCTCATAGATTCTGCAAGACCATTGAAATTAGAAAAGCAAGGTTTCCTTTTTTGGAGACATATCATTACATCCAGTGAGTCCTCTGCTGATGAAGAAATTGCTACAGACTGCTAGGGCCAAGTTGTGTCTTCATACCACAGTAACTACATGTAATACACAGAGGGTGTTTTGGAGTCAATCCCCAATGCCCCATTTTGTGAACTTTCACCTCAATAGGGTCATGGATTCCCTTAAACAGCCTATTCGTAACACATAAAAACCCTGACTTTAATGCTCATTTAATCCTCACAAAGCGTTAGTACTTAGGGAATTTTTAGCATGATATGAAATATCTTTGTGGCTCTTAGATTTTTGAACACTTTTTATCTAAGTACTTACATGTGTTTATTACAGTACAGTATAGGAACATTGGCTATTGCATCATGGGATTGATTTGCATCACAACACCCTCTGGGTAAACAGACGCCAAGCTGACTCATAGCAAGACGATTGTGGCCAACCTCTCATCGATAACGGAATTTACCAAAATGAATCAAAATAGAATACAGCAATACAGACACAAATCAACAACTGATTTGGTGCTTTGATGTGGGTTGGTCGCAGGTGTTCCTGTGACTCACGACCTCATCCTCATCCGTTATTTATATTTAAAACAATTATAAATAACCCTTACAAGTTTACAGTGGAATTTGATTCTTGCAGCTCCATGGTTTTGGAATAAGAAAATTTGCTTTTCACATAATCAAAAAGCTATTTTTTTCATCAGATTTCACTTTTAAATGTTAAGCCAAGGACAACGTCTAAGTATATTTCTTGCGCACTGCCTAACTCAGATTTCATGAGGATGGCACCCTCATTTTCTAACAAATCAATGGTTTTGGCATTCATAATCAATTGTCCACATATTAATCTCTGTGTGAAGTAGATAAGTTCACATCGTTATCCTTCGTAGAGAAAATCAAAACTTTGTCGTAAATCCAGATCCGTAATTATTATTATTATAAACCGTATCCTAGTACTGCTACTCTTATACTACAAGTAAATGTTTACTACATCAAAACGAAAAATCTGTTACATGTTAAACTTAGGATTTGGGCCTTTAGGTCTAGTTGACTAAAAATACATAAAAAATTATATTTTGAAATCTCTGAGTCAGCCTTTAAGGTACTTTAATAATGATGCAGTATTTCTATTTTAAATATTTTAATTTGTATTTCTGGCTTGGTTAGGATTGACAGAATGTTGCTGATAGGGTTTACGTGCTCTCCCTAAAAACTCTACCCTAACCTTATTAATCTTTCCTAAGAAAAATTCTGAAGGCTATAAATACTACAAAAGTGAACTTGAATACATTGGGCGACTGAAAGCAATAACGGCACATTTTTTCCATGATAATTTTCCAAACATTTTGAGATTTATGCACAGTTGCATTGGTAATTGGCTAGTAAACTATACCTGTGAATGGTAAAGCTCGCAAAAAAAGGAATTTGGAGAATTAATATCTCTTACCAATAATAATTCAGTGGCTGCTGGAAATGTCCTTCCAATATGAAATAGCAAGGAAATAGTGCCATGTACGTGTCTACGCTCATCCACTAGTTGTTCCGTTGGTTCAGGGAAGTCAAGTCAGAGGTGATTTTTGTGAATTGGCACCATTTCAGAATTGACCACAGAATTCGTTTGGTGTTTCCAGCTCCGTCACTAAATTACAATCAGAGATGCGATTCTAATTACAAAATCGCTTCCTTTATGAAAATACACTCTTTTGAGCATTACCATTCACAGGTATAGTTTACTAGACAATTACCAACACTACTCTGCAAAAATCTTAAATTTTGAAAATTGAGGGCACTCTTCAAAAAATGTGCTGTTATACTAGCTTTTAAGTCTTCAAAATACTACTTTGATAATTGCAAGGTTAAATTACTGAAGATTGCAAAAAGACATACAAAATGGGTGATTAGAGAATTCTAAACACTAGAAATACTAAATTGGTGGACAGAGCAGATTGTTGTAGTATTCAATCCACTGACCTCTACACATGAATAGCGGGCCGAATCACCGATTGAAACAACAGGAAGTTGCTTTTTGCCCTTTGCAATATGGCGGGTAACAATGCATACACCTGCTTGTACACATATTCCACGCAGATGTTCTATTGTTTTACAAAATAACTTTAAATTTGATAATAAAGTGAAGCCATATTGCACAGGGCAAAATGCAACTTCCTGTGGTTTCAATCGGTGACTATTCAACGGTGCGCCAGCCCGCTATCCATGTGTAGAGGTCAGTGATTCAATCCCAATTTTATATTGAACCATACATTTTATGTAGTGCATGGCTTCATGTATATTTTCTTGGCAGTAGACCAACCCTTACATCTTCTATATCTACCAGACTGTGCTGCCATGCTTACAGTCACACTACTCAAACTGCAATGAAGATTGACAGTAAAGAGTTTCATTGTCTCTTCACGCCAGGCTTGCAACAATTAGCAGATATATTCAAGCAGTATAACTATGAACTCCGGATTGCAGGAGGGGCCGTAAGAGATTGTTAATGCAAGTGAGTTGGATTCGTTGCTACTTGACAAAACAAATAATCTAAATTTGTAAAGTTTACTTCAGGTTAGAAATCTACAACAGATTTTATACTTGGAAAATTAAAGATACAATTTTTTTTGCTTATCAAATACAGGCTGTCCCCCCCTAAAAAAATGAAAAACTAAGGTATGCATGGGTCTTTGTTTGGTGTGCTCTCTAAAGCCAAATAAATAAACTTTTATTTGCTGTTTATTTCATTTCAATCCGATATGTAGAACAAAAGATACGCTTCGTCAAAAAAGGAGAGTGCGAATTTTGATTTGCCTGATTGCAAATTTGTAAGATTGCGAGGAACATGATTTTGTAACATACTCAAGGTAGTTATTGACTATTGAACCTTCTGAAGACATTGATAACTCCTTTTGAACTTCATTAAGTGTCATCATTGTCTTTATGATCAGCAATACTTTAGTGTACATTTTTACAAACAAATAATCAGTTCACTTTTATTAGCAGACATGGTAGATCAGCAATATCATTATCAATTCTCTAAATTACACTTAATGCTGAATCCAAACTAAACAAAACCAAACAAACTATCGGATGCTTCCATTTTGAATTCCTAAATGACAAACAAACAAAAACCTATGATAATAAGAACTATTGACTAAACTAAAATTCCGCTCTCCCCGTGGTTCATTTGGACTTGGGCAAATGGACCACGAGAATATCCCGTCCATCGGAGGGGACGTTAAACCGTCGGTCCCATGTACAAAGAGTTATACCTGTATGTATAACACAGTCAGTGTCGAGAAAAGTAGGGTGGTAACCCCTGATTGTCCCAAGCCGTTCTGGTCAGTTTCGAGGGATACCCCTAGTATAGTGGTTAACCACTGTTGGGTATACCTCTGAGGTCTCGGTCCTCTAAATTGTAATAAGTAAATAAATCAATCTTGCCTACATGATGGACTAGAGAAGCAGTCAGAATTGGAAAAAAAAGACACCAGTAGCAGGTTCAACAGACCCAAAATAGACAAGAATGGCAAGAACTCAGCTAACATATCTCTTTTTTTTATTGTGGCAGATCAAACAATGAGAGCTTGGTGACAGGAATCTCAAAGTCTTCCTTCAACAGAATAAAATGGCATGGTCTATTTTTGCCTTTTTAAGATGGAAAGAAAATGTGCTCTGAAGTCAACTATGTTCATGTTCTTTCATGCATTTCAAATGCTTAAGGGGGGTGTTAAGTCAGCAATTCAAAGGAACTGTTTTTTGCCGTATCTTCTTAATTATTGTTCCAACATATATAAAGGTATACATATTTGAGAAGGAAATAACTCAAGGAATCCAAATATGATATTTTTTCCCCAAAAATACATATTTTTGAGAAAATCATAAAAAATGGTGATTTTCACTCTCTTTTTTTTTGGTTCCCTAAAAAAAAATATTTTTCAAATTCTGCACTATTTATCAAATTATTTGCCAAAAAAGGCCAAAATCCGCGTGTTTCAATTTGGAACAACGCCAAGATTGTTCAAAGGTTGACATCACGATTTTTAACCAAAAATTAAAAACTAAAAAACCAACCCTAGATTTTGATATGCTCTATACGATGCATTTCATTTCTTACCTGTTGCTGATATGGATTTCGAGTAACTGGGAACCGAAAATCACAAATTATCGCCGTAAGTGAACACAGAGAAAATCGCCATTTTGTCCAAATATTGTCCTGTTTCGCTACAAAATATAGCCTTATTCCAAAACACAGGCGTTTCATCTCTTATTCTTCACACTGCTTCTGAACCAGGTCAGATTACTTCATCTGGATACTTATGATCAAAATTCAACAATTTTTGAGGATCAAATCGTGAAATTAAAATCCCATTTTGTTTGCAAAAGCAACTCACGTGGGCAACCATTTTACAATTGCATACAAGTTACCATGGGTATGCGTCATCGAATCGATGCATCAAGGCGTTTCTACTGCGCTATTTTTCCAACTTTTGCTCGCGCGCGCTGAATAGCACAGACGCGTATTGTGTAATACGCGAAATTACCCGCCCTTTTGCAGTTCAGCCCATGTGATTGTTTTTGGTCAAAAATGCGTAACATAGTAAAAGTAAAATGAACAAAATATGAGGAAAAAATAAATATATATAGATTTGGTTAAAATATATGGAAAGAAAACATGTTAATGCCATTAAACATGAAAAAACTAAAAACTGGCCATTTCACTAAGTTCCTGACTTAACAGCCCCCTTAAAGGCAGAAATAGACTTGAAAGAAATACTAAACACCCATGTAAACTTTTGTTTTTAACAAAATGCATTTGTCCCAAGTGTTAACATTTTTTGGGACAGACTGTTTTGTGTCATTTTGAATGCCCAGTCCACTATGTATTTTGAAGTGGATACATGAATACATTGTATGTGTGTGCATATGACATGAGATTTGATTTGCAAAACAATAAATACTATCTTTATTCTCATTCTTATTTCAAAACTTTTATTGACCGAAAACATTTCCTATTTTAACCAGTTTTATGTTAAGATGTTGCTCTTATGGGATGGCACTTAACTAAAATCTCTGTAGCCCTTTATATCATGGTATGCCATTGTCTTTTGTTCTAGAAACAACCCCAGGATGTTGACTTTGCAACAACAGCAACACCAGATCAGATGAAAGACATGTTTACAAAAGAGGGAATCCGTATGATAAACACAAAAGGTAACTCTATACACAACCATGGATGGCTTTAATGTGCAAATAAATCAATCAATCAATCAAATTTATTTCATCTCAACATCAAATATACAATATAGAATATAATTATGCATAATAAACAAACAAATATGCAATATAGAATATAATTATGCGTGATAAGCAAACAAAAATGTTGATTGAGATGAGGACACTGCTAAACGCATAGCGTGGGATTGCAGTGCCCTTGAAACAAAAGGTTACAGTAATAACTATTGAATAAGATGGACGAACATACATTTCCCAGGAACTCTACTTGGTAAAATCGATAATACAAAATACAATAAATATAGTTTATAAAGGGAAATTTTAATAAAATTGTATATTGTATGAGCAGATAGTGTGGGAAAATGGTCCTGGATTTAAAACGGACAAATCATAGACGTGGGCTACATAAACGAAGGAACAACAACAAAACAGGACAAGACGATGTAGACGCACGACTAACCTACTGACAAAATAACAAGACAGGACGGACAGAAAAAACAAGTATAAACCGACTCAAAATTTTCAAGTGAAAACCAAAAGTTGAAAGCAGAAATTGGTAACAGAGTTATGGAGAGAGGTCATTGTTGTAGAAACTGAAGGAAGGGGAAATTTTTTGGTGATCAGGTAGGCTTTTCCCAAATAGAGGGCCTTGAGAAATTGGGGTGTTTCTGGCAAAAAACAGTGTTCGTTTTCTTGATGAAAAAGTCATGGGCATGTCTAGTATTATAGTGATGAGAAGGTGTATCAATGTTAAAGAAGTCATCTGATATGAGGTCATAATTCTTTTTGAAGTAGAAATAGCGAGTCAAGATTGGCATTGTTGGAGTCGGCCCATATCACTGCCCCATAAGAAAAATAAGGAGTAGAATAAGAGAATTATATAATGTTTCAGTGAACTCAGATGGGAGGAATGGTCGAACCTAACGAATTATACCTTGTATTTAGACACTATTTAGAAACGTGTCTGGTGTTTGTTGATTGTCCATGATAAATTGTAATCAAAGAGTAGGCCTAGAAAAATTAGTAGTCTCAACCTCTGCTTGAATGAATGTATCATCTATTTTAATTTAGGTGTATGTCTTGGGTTGTTTTACTGTGCTTATTTTTAAAATATGAATTAATTTGTTTTTTAATGTTAGATATAACTTTTTAGTTTAAACCAATTGGAAATGTTGATTAATTCAGTATTTATAATGTTTCCCAAGGGTTTTGGGAATCCATGATGTGAAATAAAATATTTGTGTCGTTCTTGCCAAAGAAAATAAAATGGGGTATTTTTGAGCATGATGGGATCGGGTCATTGATATAATAAAAGGATGATAACATACAAATATAGCCTGCTCATGAGTGAGATGAGGAGAGGACTATTGCCCCTAGATGATCTAAGGGCCGAGACCGGGGAAATAGTAGGTAGCCCTTGGGTCCAAGACCGATAGTAAGCTGCGGTCTCAAGATCATAAGGGGCAATAGTTCTCACCGTCTCTGAATAAAGAGCAGTCTATGTTATATACCACCCGTGCAATATATAATTCTGTCAATCTGATTGGTTAAAAGTATACTGTTTTAGGCGTAGTGTAAAACCTAGGCCGACTGCCCATAAAAGATGAAATGGTTAATTATTGATTTTACACCAGAGTTCTTCCTTGAATTTGAATGCATTACACACCATCTACAAACAGTGAATGCCATAATTGTTCCGAGAAGAATCCAATTAAAAAGTAAAAGTTAAACTCCAATTCAGAAGATCAATCAGCAAAACAGTCCATGGAAAATGTAACCTTAACATTCTTGTTCATTGTGTTAATCCAAACATTAAAATTCAACTGAGAAAGAGAGAGCTCAACCTATTTACAGTTTATTCATTTTGTGAACTTAGCGATTATAACTGTTCATCTACAAAGAGCCCATGAAAATGAAACTGGACTGCTTCTCTTACTAAGCTTACTTGTAGTGCTTGCAGTTGCATTAATGTTGAGAGGCCTTGTGCCTCGAGGAATTTGCATATCACAGAAGACAGACAGGAACTGATTTATCCTATTCAAGTTGAGAATTGTGTTCCATTGGGGCTGCGCCTAAGATATTTACTGGTACATCTACAAAGTCAAGGTTGTGGAACTTCTTGCATGCAGACTTGGTAGCCCAATTGGCCGACTAGGGAGAATGACATCGACGCCCCCAAATTGAAACTGCAAATTCAACGGAAATTAGTAGAATACAAATTTCTATGGACTTCCGGTGTTGCCCACAAACTTCTAATGGTTTGGGAACATTTTATTACTTATGGTCACAGAGTAAATTGGCTCCGACAGGCTATTGACCTTCTGTTCAGGAGTCTTAACCATTGTTTCATGCCAATTTTGTTATAGAGATGGATCACCTTTAAAAATTTTCGTGGGAAATTAGGCCAATTTCTGCAATCTGGAGCCAAAATTTCCTAAAACATTCATTTTTATTGGGTTTTTTTTGCAGATTTTTGGAGACAAATTCTCAAACCTGTGTTTAATTTGGCCCCAAATCCTCATTTCTGGTATAGCTATGGTTCCTTTTTTTTTGGAAAATTGGTATAGATATGGGTCCTACTTCCAGACTCGCGGAGGCACGTCCATACCCAAACCAAACTTGAGAACCCCCGGTACCACAGCACCACCATGTCCTCCCAAATTACACATTACAATACCTTTGTTTTTACATTTCACACGAAAGAAAAGATTTGCCTACGTAGCAGTAGGTCATAAAGCACTGCTGGTGTTCGAATCAATAACCCTATTTTCTTTTTTCGTTGGATTTGTATTTTAAGATAACATTTGATTAATAATATTCATCCTTGTCTACCTGGAGAACTAAGTAGTTAAAATTTCAATATTTGATATGTTCTTGATTATAAATGTGGCTAACAGACCCTCAAGCCCATCACTTTTCACTATACATTGGAACATGTACAATGTACATGTACTTTCCAATGTCCAAATAAATAAAAATAATCACTGCATTTGGCTGTATGCAGTCTGAATAAAGAAAAGAACACAACGAAGCACAAAGTCTGAAGTTAGAATCTATAGTTTTGGACTTTGTATTTACATTTCACAGTCACACTAAAAGAAACATGGCGCCCACATAGAAGAGACGTGTGTGTCGAGTCACCGCTTGGTCATCATTATTTCACCTAATTATACTGCATGTCACCATATTATTTTGATCTAAACTTTTGTATAAATAATCAAGGATCGTTGCATCTGTATTTTGGAGCTGCTATTGACAATACAGAAAGAGATTTTGAGTGTTTTGATTAACTAACGGACCTGTGAAAACATAGCGAAAATGTCACCATGGATACACCGTATGACGCGGTAAATACAAACCGAGCGGACTCTAGCGTGCCGGTCACTGCATCAACAGGTGAGATACCAGCACAACAGATGGCGCATTTGAGCAAACTGTACTACAATCGCTTGCTCAATTTCTCACTGGCCAAGATAAACTAAAAAAGGAGTTGGATATGTTTAAACTGGATATTACTAAAGCCGTGGAATTCCAGGGAAATGAAATAGATGACCTAAAGAAGGAGACAAAGGAACAACGCAAATCGATGTCTCAATTAAAAACTGAGGTCGATAATGCAGGTGAGCGCACTTTTGCCAACAGAAAGCACATAGGTGAGCTGTACAGTGAAATTAACAGACTGGAGCGCCACACGAGGAGAAATAACATCCGTATTATTGGGTATCCTTAAAGTGATCATGAAAATGTCATGGAAATTGTGGATAATGTGCTATCCAATTTTGGTTTTGAGAACAAAGTTGAAGTGGAACGTGCCCATCGCGATGGCAAGGTGTACCGCGGACATGGCACCCCGCGCCCACGCCACATCCTGATAAAGGTACTACGGTACACAGACAAGATTAACATCCTCAAGACAAGCAAGCAAGTTCTAAAGGAGAAATCATACAGATTTGTGGATAATTTGACCAAGAGTGACCTAGAGGAGAAAATGAGATGGAAACAAGAAGTTGGAGAGCTGTATCAGAAGGGTATCAGACTTCGGTTTATTGGGGGTATGTGGAGAGAACGCACAGGAAAATTAGCACCGTTCTACAAAGAGAGCCCAGAACTTCAGTATTACCTGGAGTCTAAATCCCGAGATACCAAGGAGAATTCTGAGCCTCAGGACAAATAAATTGAACTTATTAACAAAGTAGTGATTAAACAAAACTGTCACATTACCTAGTTGAAAAATAAATAGTAAAAATGTGAACAAATAAATGACATTTTGCTTCACAGAGCAATGATGAATATTGAATAATATTGTATAATGCTATATCTTTGGATCTTAAGACTAGGTGACCAAATTGTATTCTTTTCTTTAAGTTTGACCTTGTGGTGATTATGCACTGAGTATTTAATTATTTTGCTCATTTGGACAGCTGTGGAACAATTAACTTGCTCAATATCAATATCAGAAGTCTGTCCAAAAATTTTGATTCTCTTAATGAATGTATAAAATCTTTAGAGTGTGACTTTAACGTGATAGGAATTTCGGAAACCCATTTAAAAGATAAACCAAATGATATTTACAGATAGAGGGATTCAATATGAGTACACAAATAGAACGACGGAAGAAGGTGGTGTACTAGGTACGTTATTTCAGAAAGTCAACTATAAAATTAAGAACAGATTGGTGCACGCAAACTAAAGCTTTGAATCTTGCTTCATTGAAATGAAGGTAAAGATAAAGGAATGATTGTTGTTGGAAGTTACTTTATAGATCTCACACACCTATTGCAAATTTTATAAACGAGTTGAAACTATTTAGAAACAACTAGCTCAGAGAAGAAATATTTCTATGTAATGGGTTGATTTTAATATCGATTGTAAAAGCAGAATTGATAGACCAACTCACGGAATTAATCTGGAGTAATCTATTCATATTCAATGTTGCCTACTATTTACAAACCAACACAAATTACGCTGACATAGACACATGTATTGATAATATTTGACCAAATAATGAAAAGGTAATCCAATCCAATAGATTAGTGACTGATATTAGTGATCACCTTACCAACTATTTTGTCAACCATCTAGAGATATTGTCAACCAAATGAACCGTATAATAAGAGATTTGTTACAAAAAGAAAGTATTGTGATGCCAACTGTAAACAAACAAAAAAAGATTATCAAATGGTAAATGGATGAAATTTTGGATAACATTGATGCTAAGGATGATTATGATAAATTTATAAAAATGTTTTATGATTATATGATGAGTATGTTCGCTCAAAAGATGTACCATCAAGAGGAAAACGATCCACAGTACCATGGATCACTAAAGGTTGCTCAAAAGTATTAAATAGGAAAAACAATTGTACAAAACAATATCTTCAGGATCCATCCGATTGGAAATTTACAGAACTTTAAAAACTTTTAAAAACAAGTACGTATGCTTATACGAAAATTAAGCGAATGTATTTTTTCACTAAAATTTGAAAATTTTTAAAATATGTGGTTTTGTGAATTTAAATGGTAAAATGAAGAAATAAATAGCATTATGGTAAAAGGAAAAAAAGCAGTCACTAATTGCAAGTTCAAAGATTGAAAGTGGGTTAATATTATAAACAACCTCCAAAGATCGTTCTAATAAGCTTTAATGGTTTTTTCGTTAATGTAGGGCCTAAGCTTGCATCAGATATCAAAATACAGGGCAAGAGCTATTACGATTACCTTCATGATATGCAATCTAATAGTATGTTGTATATGAACGATTGTGGCAATCAGATATTTGGGAAGATTAATTGAAAGTTTAACCTCAAAAAGTGCTGGTCACGATAAATGCGAATTTATTAAAAAAGGGGTAGGTGAAATTGTAAGGACAACTGGCATTGTGTATTTAATTATTCTTGTCAACAGGGCATTGTTCCAGATAAATAAAAACAGCCAAAAAGTCATACAATTATAAAAAGTTCTGATACTAATATATTTTAAAAATTACGTCCAATATCGCTCGTACCATGTTTTCTAAATTCTTGAAGACTTGGATTTAACGGTGAGTTGACTATATTAACACCAATGGAATCTAATGAAAAAAGCAATTTGTGTTTTCGTCCAAAACATTCAACTTACATGGCTATTGACCGACTCGTAGATGTAGTCAATAATGCTTGTCAAAAAATCAAACAACAATAGGCATATTCCTAGACTTATCTAAAGGCATGATACTATTGATCCACACGATACTTCTTCAAAACTAGAGCATTATGGATTCCGTGGTTGGTGTAGTCCTGAATGGTTTAAAAAACTAACTTAAGTAAGTAATAGAAAAACAAGATGTTTCTTTGATAATTGTAACTCGACGTTAAAATATTTTATGTGGTGTTCCACAGGGATCCATTTTGGGCCCACTCTCTTTATTTGGATGTAAATGATATTACGTATACTTCAAATGTTACTTGATTTAATTCTATTGCTGATGACACCATATTCTTTAATCGGGATAATGGACAATCAATAGTAAAATAAATGAAGTAACTAAGAATTAAAAGAAGTTACAATTGGTTCAAGCAAACAAACTATCGTAAATGCCAGCCAAAACAAAAATCATGAGTACTTGGTTACACTGTATATGACATCAACAAAAACAATGTGATTTTACCTGTTACGTTAAATAGCACCACTTGAAAGAGTAAAGGTTACTAAAATTTTTGGGTGTGCTAATAATTGATGAGTGCTTATATTAACATGGAAACATATCGATTGTATATCAAAAACCGTATCAAAAATATTGGTGTCAAAATCATAAACATCAAGCCACACTATCCCAACCCGTGTACTACATTCACTCTTATTGTACCTTAATTTTACCCTATCTAATATGGAATTCATATGGAAACACTTGTAAATCCTACCTGGAATATAAACTTGTTAAACTACAAAAATGGGGCAAGTACGATCTGTCTCTAATAGCCATTACAGAAGCTACCGACCCTATTTGCTAAACATATCTTTTTTAATGTTACAGTAGTATTACATTGGAATTTGAGTGTTCATGTTTAGATTTTCCATAAATGCGATCTACCTGTGGCTTTTCAAAAATTATTTTACAAAAACGACTGATATTCACGACTACCCTACAAGACACGCCAATGACTACAACTTCACAAAAATAAGAAATCTTGTGGTGGACAAACGCCATTTGAAAAAACTGGTCCTATTCTTTGGAATTCACTTCCAAATATCATAAAAGAATCCAGATCCGTAAAACATTTCGCAATCACTTAACAAACATCCAAAACTGTATGAGTAATTCATGTCTTGAGCCCGTCCTTGGCTGTGTTGTGTTATGACTTTTTTCGTTATTTGATTTCTGTGAAATTGCTTGTTTTTTATGGGTAGGCGATTTTCCAGGCCTAAATGCTTTCCAGCCTACTCCATATGTTTTGTGTGTTTGATGTTATTTTGTATTGTTTTTATGGAAAGTAAAGATTGATTATGGAATTAAAGCGTACTTTTGTGAAAACATGTCGATGGAACATTATCATATTGTGAAATAAAGGGTCAGCAAAGTAAAATTCCGGTTGTATTCTTCTCATAACACACACTCTTATAGTCACTCCAATTTAGCATCAACAAGTTTGGTCAAAAGACATAAACTAAAAAAGGTAAGTTGCATAATTCACTCCTCCCATGTTTTTGCCATGGAAAAAAAGATGGCATGAATCTATGCCAAGCTGTAATTATTTAACCCTAATCCTAGCTCATGCTGGGTTAAGTGCCCAGCCGTAATAATTGGCAGTTTTTTTTTTCACTAAAATTGCCCAGACACCACTAATCGGTATTTGTGTCATTATTGATGGCTGGTCATTTTCGAAAACATGTGTTTATGTCTGACTAGAATACATCGCAGGGTCCTGCACGGGGTAAATGTCTAGCCGGCCGTTATCAGCAATCCAATTTCAGCAATCTCTGAGGGGGTAAATGCCCAGCAGTCACGGCATGGTGGCTTGAATTTTGGCATTCTATTTCATCCATTTAATACATTACGAATGAACCAACTAGTGCATTTTTTTGTGCTCAAAAAAAGCCATCAGACACCCCTAATGCCACATTAAAAACTTCGATGCGCCTGCCTAGCAGCGGTCCCATATGCTAGCATCGATACGCCCAACCTGACGTCACTGACCTTTGCTCTTTTTGGTGTCTCAGTTGGGGCACCATGTGAAAATGTAATGGGATAATTACATAATTTATTTCCCCTTTTTCGCCGATCGGCGATTTGGTTCTGTATATTTAATTATCTGATAACATTACCTCTAATACGGGGGTCGGAAGTCTTGGATGATGATGTGTGGTGAAGTTTGAGATGTTTGCTTTTAGACCGGAATCCGGAAGTTTGCTAAGGAGTGGAAGAATCGGAAGATTTTCTATGGAGTGGGAGGAGTGGAATCGAGAGATTTCTAAGGAGGGGAATTCGGAAGATTTCTAAGAAGTGGAATTAGGAAGCTGTGACATAAGTATCATGATTATATATTATGTATTATCCCTTCCCATGGTTGCCCCGGGAGCCTCAGCCATTTTGTTCGCGCTGCTAGTACTGCGGGTGTTAAGTGGGCCTATTCCTTGGCAAGTTTTAGCTCCCCCTATGTAAGTCCACACCTAGACCGCCAGGCAGATGTTGGGTGATGTCCCTGTTCGTGTTAGGATCCATTAGCTTATATTTATTTTTCGCCTTGTCTATAGCCTCGCCGTGCAACCATGTCATGGTGTTCTCACAGCGTACTACCAGCTCGTGCCGAAGAATCTCAAATTTTCTCAAATTGGGGGGGGGTGCCTGTGTCTTCTGTCGTCAGTCTTGTCTTCCTGGGCATTATTCTGCTCGACCTTTGGAACCCCGATTCTCGAGTGCGGGTCATACTATCGTATCTAACAACCGTTACAAGTCTGTTTTACTTTTGATGTCTGCAGAATGAAGGAGCCGCTCGAAGATGTTCTGATGTAAAGAGTTCCTTGAGAACAAGACAAAGACCCGCATGGATTGTAGCTGAGAGCAGGAGCTGTTCAAGAGAGAGAGACCTTGTAATATTACAAAGGGTAGACCAGAATTGAGATGACCAGAATTCTTTGATGAATTGGACGTGTATTGGAGAAAGTTAAAGACACAAAGGCCAAGGAGGCTCTGAACCAGCTAAATCTCCGTTCAGGGCATTCTCCCTCCGGGTCGTTCACCGGTTAAGCTTCTACCTCTACCACTCAAACTAGACTTCTTAGAGCAGTCAGTTCTATCTTGGATCTAAGCTTCCAAACGTTATTTTCTACGGTGCTCAAGAGGCTATTAGACAGTTATAGGGCAATTTCGTCCAGCCACCTTTGCAGTTGTTGATGATAAGGGCCGTGGATTTATATAATTTCGAGTGGAGAAGTGATGACTTACGACGGCTGTTATCCACTCCTTCCAATCTTGGTGAATTGGAAGATTATCAACGGTTGAGTAGCCCGACGGGGCAAGTCTATACGGGTCAGAAGAAATTCAGCCGTGGCCTATTGACGGTACCAATACTCTCAAGTGATCTAACGACGTCTCAGTCTTCAGCCGATAGAAATTATGCCTCAGGTCAAGTGATAATTCACAATACTGGAGAAGTCAGTCGGCTCTTTTATCCGTGGGGTGAAACTTAATCAACCTCATTTACACCGGCGTCCGTAGGTTGCCGTGATTTAGAACTGAGGGCGCCTTCCGTGGCGGCAGGGCAGTGAATAAAGCCCAGCGGCCTTTGTAAAGACTTATTCATGCGGATATGGTTATGAATAACGGTTAACGATGGCACTCGTAAAGTATGGCTTGGCTGGGTTGCCCGTAGTGATGATGTTATAGAAAAAAAGTACTCTCCGAGTATGATGATATTTTAAATCAGCTCTTCACATCGTGACGGCCGTGTAGTACGTACCGTAGCTATGACTACTTATGTTGCGCAGGGGCCGTCCGATGGTACCGTAGTTATACGAAGGGTCATGAGTTAGTCAGAGGAAAAAGACTTTGTAGGTGATGGCGGAGTTAGGTAGATATTCTTCCAATGAAGACAGAGTTTTCCCTCCTTGGCTTCGAAGAAGTTAGTGTGTTCATGCAGAGGGTATTACGATTAGAGAATTTATTTATCCTCTGTCTTCCAAGACTACAGTGCTTTTCCGGTCCACCAGTCCCGTCCACGTAGTTAACTTTCGCGGCCGTCTCCGTGGTTCTCTGTTTGTGAATTATTCAACCGTTCTTCCACGGATTCAACCGTCGGGCCGCCATTGTAGTTCTTCGAATTCAAATTATCCTACCACTTCTCCATCGGTCCAACCGTCGGGTCGTCACTTATCGTCTTCAGCGGCAATGTTTCCGTCTCCTCGTCAAGTCATCGGACTAGCCGTCGTCGTAGTTCCAGAAGAGTCCTTCCATATGTATATTTCATCTGGTACTAGGAAGCGATTGGGATCGACCTCTGTAATCTTCTAGGCATCGCTCCCTTTCCAGGGCCGCAGTTCCAACCACGAAAGTCTTCCAGTGATAGTCTCCGTGCCGACGATTTCTATGAGAGACAGAGAAGTGGATTTGTAGACCACGATGAATAGATAATCTTCTTCAGAGAGGCGTTCAGTCATCACTGCAGACGTTCTCCGGACAGGGAGAGCTCTAAGGTTAGGAAACTTCTCCTCTACGCCTACGAAGTCTCACACAAGTAGGAGAATAGCATATTAAGATTATCCTAGCCATGACTATCGAAGATCTAGAGGCTTTCCTGCAGGAGTTCTTTCCGTCTAGGATTCTCTGGTTCAAGACATAGCGGAGATTCTTCTCATAAGACTATTAGACCAAGGTCTGATCATGTAGACAGGGAAACAGTGGTTTCTCCTCAACGTTTTCATCTTAGACAGAAACGTTCCTCTAGTATAGATGACATGCCTCTTATTATTGATTCCTCCAGAAAGATCGAAGTGAACGATTTTTGTCAGACATTATTATGTTCAGGCCTAAGAAGATGATTTGCTACAAGTCTAGAATTAAGAAATCTATAACCTGTGAATAAGGGAAGTCGGTTTCACCCCCCCACCATGGGTGTACTGATTCCTTGAAGTTGTTACGTATGATCTGTTGATAGGGATCTATCCTCTCATGACTCTTTACAGATTCATCGTAACGAGCCATCCTCGATATCAGCTTCTAGTGATACAGTCCAAGTTAAGCTCTTTAAGGCTACTAAACCAATACCGGCTGATGCTTCTCCGCTCATTGACAATTCTAGTCAAGGCACTTCCCAGTTAGAGCGCACTGGTAATAGCTTGGGTAGAGGCTCTGATTTGATGGAGGATACGAAATTGTAAGAGATTTCTCAGATTTATCGAGCTCCTTATTCCGATACTGACTTTTTCCTGTCCTGCCGGAAGATTTCGAAAAAAGACCCTACCATACCTATCTCCCTGTGTTGCTGCGCCCTTTTTGGACGGCCGTTTTTGGTTCATCGAGGTTTGAAATGTGATTCTGGCTCTTCTGATGACTCCCCTTCTCATATGGATTCCTGAGTCTTTCACTACATGTGAGGAAGATTTTGAATTCTTCGCAGCTCCGCATGGGCGGTCCCAGACCATGCTGGGATAAGATTAAGTCTGATGAGTAAATCTACGGCAAGCCAAGACCATGCCACAGCCGGTATCGAAGGCGGTTTTTCTAGAAGACATAACGACGTCCAAGAATTAATCTTGGAATGAGGGCAGGAGTGGATCTTGATTTTGGAACGATTGCCCGTTAATTATATTTGTGAACTTCGATGGTAGCCTTGTCTCTTAGCATTCCGTATGAATGCTTATTGCGAGCCTTATGTAGAGGATGTCTAGTGGAGCCATTGAGAGATGCTTATTACTGTGAGAGATCGTAATCTTGTTTCTACTGAGCCTTTTTTTCAAGATGCTTACCAATAGTGGTTCTGGGAAGGAAGAATGCAGTTGACGCTTGTATTTTACAGCCAACGAAGTTCTCCTCAATGTCCTAGAGGTAAAGATCTTTTTGGGAAACAGTAGTCTAGTTGTGCCCTCTGGAGAAAGAAGAGTTTAGCGATGCTGATAAGTTGCCTAAGTCTACAAGACCTGAGTTCTTCCAGATTAGACCGTATAGATACAAACCTTACGATTATGGCTTTAGCAGAAGGAATTCCGCTCCTAGTTATTTCATGCCTTCAGCGGGGAACAGAGGTTCCTTACGGAAGTAGTGGCTTCGACTCTATCTAATTATAGGAGGCTCTAGACAGTACAGAAGTTATTCTTCCTACTCCAGACAGAGAGGCGCCAGATGTGCGCGGAGTCGGAGGCAGAAGATGAAGATACAATTGATTCCCGCCTAACCTATGGGGACGCCCAGCGGGGCGAGGGGGCATCTGAAGTCTATCCTCCCCTGGCGTGTGGCGGGGCGAGAACCTCGGATCTATGGGTCTTCAAACAAACTTCAAGTAGATTTCCATTGCAGTTTCCACGTTGAAAAGTAAGTTTTTTCTCTACGCTAGCAGAAGGAGACATTTAAGGCAATTTTGCAAAAAAAACGTGGAAGGAAATTGTTAGGAAAAATTTTATTTTTCCAATAGGAAAAAGGAGCCTCAGAATGTTCAAAATCTACGACCCTCTGACAGATTATTCGTCGATGTTTTTCAGAAGGTTGCTCTTTCAGCGTCGTCAAAGAGTGAAGAAGGGCTGGTTGGTTGCGACATGGATTTAAAGACGCCTACCTTTCGTTCCAGTTTTTCCTCATCAAAGGTGGCTTCGCTTCAGGTTAGACAACCAGTCGACCTTTTTCGAGCTCTACCATTCGTCTTTCTTACTGCTCTCTACCTTTACAAGACTAGTGAAGGACAGTGGCAGACCCATCTGAGTGAGAAGAGGGGTATCCAAAGATTTATTCTATTCGATTTGATTGTATGGTTTGTAGCTTCAAGCTAATCAAGTCGGAGAAGTCAGTTTACTTTGGTTATGCAGACGGTGTGTGAAAGAGCTGGATTCTGGATAAACCAAAGAAATCTAATATCATCTCAAGTCAGAAGTCGGAGCTTTTATCAATTCTGGACTTGAAGGAAACCAAAGTTTTGTCCTACAGAAGAGAGAACCACCACACTGTGGGATAGATCTTTCTCATTCTGAGATAAATTTATCTCTGCTCATCTATGGCTCCGTTGCAAAGGAAGCTGGCAGCTTGTAGCATTCTACCCTTCGCAAGTTGTGGTGGATCGCTCAGCTTAACCTTCGGGATTTACTACAGACACGAACGTCACGATTACAACGTCTAGTTCCTATTAAGCAAAGATCGGTAGCATCGTACGATGATATGCAACTCAAGAATCTTATGGTGAAAAAGGGTTCACGAGATACCTCATCGAATTATACCAAGAAGGATGTGCTCGAAGATAGGTGGGAAACATGCATGAATTGAGATCCAACAAAATTAAGGGAGTAGTATGTTCGAAGATAATAAGGAATCTCCATATTAATATACTTGAGTTGCTAGCGGTCTAACACGCTC
This sequence comes from Ophioderma brevispina, assembly GCA_023653785.1. Lineage (NCBI taxonomy): Eukaryota > Metazoa > Echinodermata > Ophiuroidea > Amphilepidida > Ophiodermatidae > Ophioderma > Ophioderma brevispina. The sequence continues at coordinate 37,414 of JAMKCH010020405.1, forward strand.
TTAAAATCGATTCAAACAGATGGTTTCTGGGAGTCAGTGAAAAATCAGATCAGACAAATCCACTGTAGTTGCCTATACAACCACCAAGGAGGAAACAAGAGTATCCTCATGTACACTGCAACCATCCGCCTCATCATTGGTGCCATATCATTCAATACCTCAAGGCGGAAAATCTACCGAGAGTTATTAAACTGGTTAGAGACAGCTTTCCAAAGGGAAAAATCAGCCAAATGATAGCTTATTCGGTATCAACTGGGGGGAGTGGCATTTCAAACAGCCGTGTATGACCAGATGATTTTTCTAAGACTTTAAGGCCCATCGTAGATCTGTTTGTTACAACAAGAATTACCAGTCCAACATTTTGCACGTGGCTAGCGGACGAGAAAGCCGGGGTGAAAGACTGCTTTTTTACAATAAGGTGGGAGAACCTGATTGCATACGTCTTTCCAACGTTAACAATTCTGGTGGATGAAGTTACTAACAAAGTTACAGCAATTCATGGTCATCAAGTAAGATTAACTGCTTGTAGTCCCCTTTTGGCACGTCAGGTTTGGTTTTTAAGATCGGTCGCTGTTGGAAGACCATCCAAAACTGATTCCTTTAACGCAAATCGTTAGTGGACGGAAGGAAAGAAAGAAACAAGAGTGTCGCTCCATAGGCTAAATCTCACACTTGTCTGTGTGGCATCTCTCTCAAGCTCGCCTTCCAACGCAAGTTTTTCAGAAGAAGCTGCCTCCTGCATGGCGGGAGCAAGAAAGGACGCCCAATCTCCATATTTTTCTATATTAGACTTCGACGCTTCAACGTCGGATGCAAAAAAAAACAAGGTTGATCCGCATTCTGCCTACCATCACTTCACACTCGTGTCGACTCCAATGCGCCCATTTTTAGACCCACGTAAATATCGATTATCGGTTGGCAATTGGTGATCATCTGGTTTGGGTAGCTTCTCACGGACAAAATGGCCGAGTGAACGTGTTTGACGTGTGTCTAGAGACCGGACGTTAGCTCTTAAGTAGCGCCACTCATATACCATAAGCTAACTTCTGTCAAAATAGTTCAATTGACAGAATTGTTACATTGTGTATGATTCAAGCTAACATTGAATGTGCAAGTCTCACTTTTTTTCCCCCAACACATCTTACCCACCCAAACACTGACTGAGACGATATTCTCTCAGCCCAAACATACTCGTAACACCAACACCCAAAAAACACACATTTTTTTTTTTAATTTTTTAGGTTTTTTCTTTTTTTAATTTTTAATTCGCTCTCCCTTTATTGGGATGAGCACCTTAATTCAAAAGCTTGTATTACTGATAAATTTATGTCGTTATGTTTTATATTGTTTATGCTTACCGGGCTCTATGCGAAGCTAACTTCTGTCAAGGAGTTTCATGTTCAGAGAACGTTAGCATTGTATCTGTTTAGTAACTCTGAACTGAGTGAAACACCCATATATAATGTTTTATATATTTAGCCTTATAGGGCTATGCGATGCTAACGTTTGTCAGACATCTTTCCCATTTTTTTTTTTTTTGTTCAGCGCAATGGTAGCATTGTATGTGTTAGTAGGCTTAAACTCTGAACTTGCAAACACCCCATATGCCTATATACTGTTGTATAGGCCTATTTATGCTTATAGGACTTATCGATGCTAACATCTGTTCAAGGAAGTTCAGTTCAGAGAATGTTTAGAAGGGTATATGTGTTTAGTACATGAACTTGCAAAACACTCCAATAAGTTTTATATATAGGCTATTATGTCTTATAGGACTATGCGAGTGCTAACTTTGTCAAGAGAGTTCATGTCAGAGAATGTTAGCATTGTATGTGTTTAGTAACCACTGAACTTGCAAACATACCATATAGGTTTATATATAGGTATTATTCTTATAGGACTATGCGATTGATAACCTATGTCAAGAGCAGTTCATGTTCAGAGAATGTTAGCATGTATGTGTCTAGTAGTAACACTGAACTTTGCAAAACACTCCAATAAGGTTTTATATATAGGCTATTTATGTCTTATAGAACTATACGATTGCTAACCTTCTGGCAAGAGAGGTCATGTTCAGAGAATGTTAGCATGGTATGTGTTTAGTAAAACCTGACCCAATATATAATGTTTATATATATATTTATGCCTCATATAGACTATGGGATGCTAACCTTCTGTCAAGAGAGTCATGTTCAGAGAATGGTAGCAATTGTATCTGTTTAGTAACACTGAACTTTGCAAACCACTCAATATAAGTTTGAAGAGTATATTTATGCCTTATAGGGCTATGTGATGCTAACCTTCTGTCAAGAGAGTTCTTGTCAGAGAATGTTAGCCATGATGTGTTTAGTAAAACTTGAAAATCCATAGATAATGTTTATATATAAGTATGCCTCATACGAGATGCGATGCTACACTTCGGTAGAGAGTTCATGTTCAGAGAATGTTAGCATTGTTTGTAGCTTGTATGCATGTGTTTAGTAGCAACGAACTTGCAAACACCCACATAGATGCAGGCCCTATCAACCCATAGCCTATTAACACAATGGCCGTGCACCACCGGACACCAAAAACCCGCACACGCGTCGCGCTTCAGTGAGGCTAACTTCTGTCCGTTATTTCGCCTTCAGAGAATGTTAGCATTGCATTTTTCAACGTACCACTCCATAAGTACGTACCACTCCATACTTCAATACCCACCCCCATGAGCTCACATTCACAACACCATCCCGTCTTTTGAGCACCAAAAAAACTACGGCTCAACCCCCATATTAGTGATGCCAAGGTGATTGCTAACCTTCTGTCAAGAAAATGAAGCTGACAGAATGTTAGCATTGTATATTTACATTAAAAATTTAGACTTACGGAAAAACCCCACCATACATCATGTACCACCTTATATCATTTCTGGTGGAAGACGGGGGGCGGCACGTGAAATTGTGGGGGGGGTGCAAAAAGCTGAAATTATGGGGGGGGCAAACTTCCAAATTTTGGTCCCAAAATCGCTAAATTTGCCCAAATTCATGGATTTTTGGCCCAAAAATCGCTGATTTTCTTCGACCAGGGGCAACGAAAAATTAGGGGGTGGAGAGAAATGTCGCCACTGCCCCCAAGGCCCCCAGCCCCGTTGCGCCGCCACTGGGGGAGAGTGGGCTAGTTGAGCCATGGGGGATGTTGAGACGACCCACAAGCTTTATCTCAGAAGAAATGTGAAAGGCAAATGCGAAATTTTATTTTTATTTGCTTGACCAATCTCATTTTTTCTGAAAAATGGGCAAAAAACCTTAAAAAATGTGCGGTCTTCTGAGACAAATTTTTCCTGGGCTAATTAAGAATGTTTTCTGTTAGTATTCAGTGTGTGTGTGTGTGTGTGGGGGGGGCGGTGGGTGTGTGTGTGTGTGATGTGCGTGTTGTGCTTTTCTTAATTTAATGTTGTTTATAGAGGTGACACATTCATCCCACAGTCTTTATATTATAAATTCATGATATGCCATGCGATGCTAACCTTCTGTCGCTACATTCGAAGTTGACAGAATGTTAGCATGGTGGGGCCTCGGTGTAATGGGGACTGTCTAGCCTGTCCTCCCAGTGGTATATTCAGGGATTCTGCATCGCAGTACTATATAATACAGCAAAGTCATATTACCTCAATTCAAGAAGCATTGACAAACAGTTTTTTTTCATACTTTTTGTTGCATATTAATAAGCTTAATGTGCATATTTGATAAGTGATTACGCAGTATTTTTGAAAAAAATGCAGCTCAATTCTGAAAGTGCTACAAAGTTGGATGAGATTGAATTAAAGGAGATCTTTCAAGATGTGTGTTATAACCTAATCCAGTACTTCGGGGGTTCGATCTAGGGTTATAATGAGCAAAACAGAATATGAAAAGGGAATATGGAATATGGACCCTTCTGTGTGTTACAGTTGATTCAAATCAGTAATTTGATCAAGCTGATTTTAGGTTAAAAACATAGATTCAAGTTTCAAAGCTCTTACTGGCCAAATTTGAAGTCAGGAGGGGGTGTAGTTTGACCTCCACATTTTTTGAATTCGGAAAATTGTGAAAATATGAAACGGGAGAGAAAAGGGACTTTCAAGTTATCATGGATATTAAGTAGCTAATTAGCATAATTTGATGACTAGAATATGAGTATTTTAAAGGATAGTAATTTGATCATAAATGCAAACAATTGTTCAGTTCAACTGGTGCATTTTTGGGATTGTAATCAATTGGTAGGTCAATTATTCTTAAATATCCCTGCTTGAAAACAAGAAAATTACATAAGAAATAGAGGCATGGATTTATATAGGATAAACACAGATTTTGGATCAATCTGCCACGTTTTCAGGTGACAGTTCTTTTGCATGAAGTGCAATTTTTATCAAATATAAAAAGTTTTAAAAAAGTTGAAAGTTTAAGGCGTTTTATGCCCATCACACCACATGGCTACAGACACAAAATGTGATATATTCTTCATACTATGGGAAACTTCTGTCAATATAATTTCATGTTCAGAGAATTTAAGCATTTCTTTTAATACCTCATAGGCCTACATTTACATCACCACCACCCATGTGGCAAAAAACAAACAAAAAAGTTTTGTGATGCCACATGCTAAGTGATGCTACTTCTGTCAAGAGGACGTTGAAGTGCCGAATATTAGCATAATTGTCACATCGTAACATGGACTTGCACACACCAATATGTAGACACCCCTATAGGGGAGCGGGGGCAATTGAGACACGGCGTAAGGTAAAGTTGGGTCACCCCTTTGTAGGCCTATAGACAAATGTCTTCTTTTACATATTGTGTTTTATATAGCACACGACTTTCTTATACATTTATATAATAAGGTATAAAAAAACATTTTTATTAGCTAAATGGGTTCATTTGGTGATTTCTGGCAAGTGGCGGGGGTAGGTTTGTCCACGGGGGGGGGGCGGGGTGGGGGGGGGGGGGGGGGGGGGGTTTGGGGGGGGGGGGGGGTGGCACTCCAACATTTTCAGGTAGGGGGGGATTTGCGGCCCCGATTTCCGAACTTGGGGGCTTGGGGAAACGGATTTGGCTCCAAAAGATAGGGGCTTGGGAACGAAATTTGAGAAATTGGAGGCTTGGGAGCTGAAATTTGCTCTAAAATTCAGCTTCTGAGGACAAAATTTTCTGTGAAAAGGGGCCTTTCAGAACTGAATTATGCTTCAACTGGGGGTCTGAGAACTGCGGATGGAGAGAACGCGAAAAGGCGGGGTCTTAAGGGCCGCATACCCGTACCTCTTCCAATGTCAGTCCTCCCGGGGGGTTGTCCCGGGGTTTGCCCACAGCCAAAGGACTGTTGGGGAAGAAAAAATACAGTGCAAATTATTGCAATGTCAGTACAATATAAGGTACAGTAGGCATCACCTTGGGTTTCCAATATTACTTATGGTGCTGTGCACGGCGAAGAAGGGTACAATAAGGTGGATCTTTTCACAACCATAGGCCATGACATCCTGACCCCAGAACAAACACAATTGGTAAACCCCAATAAAAACCATGTGATGCTAACCTTCTGTTAAGAAAGTGGAATGACAGAATGTTAGCATGGTTTGTAAAGATTGTTTGTATTTAGTAACATACATGAACCCACCTTGGCCTATTTGGTATTTCAAGTGGTACAATGGGAGAAGAGGGGGTAGGTGAGCCATTTTTTACATTTTGTTCATTTCTGCTCAGAGAAATATATTAGGAGGCATATCAGGTACAAATGAAACGTGTAGGGTTACTTGGACTAAGGTATCACAAATTTTTGACCAATATTTGCATTCAGTATCCTTCAGTGAGAGTGCAAAATAGGCCTTATTTTGTACCTTGGCTTTCAAAAAAAAACTTACACCATCAGAGGTGGGGTAAGTTGAGCCATTCATGGGGTAAGTTGAGCATCCATAGAAATGCTAATATAAGCCTATGTTCTAGCATTGAAATCCAATTGTTTGTTTCAAGAATTTGCCAAAAAATGCTTTGTATAGTGACTGAAACGTTAGTCTAAAAGTAGCAAATAAAATAATTTTTATGTGATTCTTAAATTTACTATGCTCAACTTACCTCATGCCCAGTTGCTCAATTACACATGGGAGCATTTAAGTCAAAGCAAGAAATCCTTCAAACTAAAACTTGTTACAGTCACAATCAGTGTTCTAAATGATGTTCACATATCACACCCACAATACACAAAGAGTGCATTAAGCTTTCATTCTTGGAGGAGAATGACAAAAATCATTTTACAGAAAAGTAGAAAAAAGTGCCAAGAATGAACTTTTTAGGCGAATTTAATTGTAGCCTAGGGCCCTTAGAGCTATGTGCAAGTGATTTCATCTTACACTTGAGAAACTTTTTCATGCAATGTACTAATAGATAGTAGTGTAAAGTGTAATAAGTTCTTTGTCTTCTTTCTAGAGGGGGTGGCATCTACCCTGTGGCTCAACTTCCCCCTCTCTCCCCTAAATACTCCGTAAAAGTAGGGTTTTCGATAGTTTCACTATTTTATTTTATCTTATTTGTTCAAATTTTGAGCGAAAACACAGGCGAGATGGCGCTGTAGGGATACAGCCAGCCCTGAATACAGCTCTGAATACAGGTCCAAGGTATTTACACATGGCTAACGTTATGTCTGTAGACGGCTTTCAGTGTTTGCATTTTCCAGTGAAGTGTTGTCAAGCGAAGTAAGTAGTGGATTTTCCGCCGTACCAAGTCGCAAAACGAATCATAAATTTTGGTACAGTATAGATAAAATACGGGGGTGGATATAACAAGCTTAAGTCCGCCAGTACGTCGCCGGCGAAACAGTTGGACAATGGACAATGGCAGCCACTCTTCTCGATTTGACTGGAGACAGATCTAGACTGATGGCGCATCTACCAGACGATGGTCAGAAATCATTCGTTATCTACAGACAGGAAGTATATGAGATTCTCAGATTCTCTCATGTACACTCTACGTCCTCGTGGTGGTTTCATGGCCAAAACAAGACACTCAATTATGCACCTCAGCATATAGTTCTTCCAGGAGCTCCCAGAATTACTACTGACATGCGGTGAACGCTGTGTCCAATCAGAGCCCTTCGACATTATTACCACCTTTGACGTTACTGCCTTCTTAAGGAAATCTATGGATTCCTCTATCTGACCATGTCTTCATCACTACAGCTAAACCTTACATTTTAAGTTGACAAACTCAACAAAGGCTTAAAATTTTAATGCTGGGTCACCCTCATTCTCTGATGTTGAAAGTGAAAAGCCTCGTCAATGGACGTAACATTGCCTTTAAACCGCATGCTCATGAAATTAGAGAGTCAGGCAACATCTCAGGGCTTTTCACTTAGGACGTGACATATCTGTTATAATGGAAGCAGCAGGATGGAGGACGCCTACAACGCTTTAGAAATTATTATGAAAGGGTCCAGTAAAAACAAAATCGTGGCCAAAACATTCCGGTCAGCAAAGCGTCAGAGTAAGAGGAGGGAGGCCAGGCATCCTTATCAACATGCTCAGAAGGTGAGGAGTGCCGGTTGTATTATAACTGAGTGGCTTGATACAGATGTGCTGAGTATATGGCAGTTAGATGGGGCCAAAATTAAGTTCAGCTTCCAATAAAACTTCACATGGCGAGAAACTCCGCTACAACTGAGACTACATGTACCGGCTCCACTTCCTCACCCTAGTGACCAGTGTGGCAGTCAGACACTAGGTGGATCATTCGTAAGTATATATTGGGATGAAATTGAAAAATAGATATACTCACCACAATTGTGAAGTTATTCTATTTATACATGTATACTACGAATGATCCAACTAGTAACCCTATCCAGGCCTTCCCGCAAGTGGAGCTTGGGGAAGGTACAAAAAGAGCAAAAGGTCAGTGACGTCAGGTTTGGCGATCGATGCTAGCATGGGACCGCTGTTAGGCATGGGCGCATCGAAAGTTTTGATGTGGCATATAGGGTGTCTGATGGCTTTTTTGAGACCAAAAAAAGCACTAGTGGATAATTCGTAAGTATACGTATAAAAATAGAATAACTTCACCATTTTGGTGAGTATAGTCTCCTGAGAGGGTAAAGGCCCCAGCCGGAACTTACCGCAACCATCAATTTTGTGTTGCTGCCTTAAGGCAGGAAGACACATAGGGATCCACTTTGTTCACTGTGTTGATGTCTGTTGTTGTTGATTTGTCTTGTTGTTGCTGTTTGTATGTCATGAAAAGGGGTTACCATTTGCATGTAATATCCATATACTTTGATGGATTTAAAAAAACCCAAAAAAAACTTGGGTACAGGCAAACATGGCATCCCCAATTTGCTTGATGAGGTTCAAAGGTCACATACCAAGCTCAAAGGTCATGTGAGGTCAAGTTTAAGATGGGTTGAAAATGTTAAATAATTAATTTACCAATTGCAAAAGTTTGAACTTCAATTGGCAAACCAAACTTGAGTCAAGGGTGCAAAACCTGGGATCCCTCATTTGTTTATGAGGTCAAAGGTACATACCAAGGTCAAAGGTCATGATGAGGTCAGTTGTAAGCTAGGCTTTTTTTGAAAATGAAACTTCCTCATTTGAAAAGTTGAAAGTTCCATGGAACCAACACTTGGTTATGGTTTACATGCAAACCCTCATTTATGAGGTCAAAGGTCAAATAGCCAAGGTCAAACGTCATGTGAGCCTATCATGTCACAACCGTGATGGCAGCGCACAGGCGGTCTGAGGAGCGATTGATTATTTTTTGCCTAAAGCTTTTCAAAGGCCGACACTTCTCAGCATTTAAAAAATTCATGTTGCGTTAATTGATGCCTCAGAACGGGTAGGGTTAAAATAAAAAAAATAACGTTCTTTGCTACAAAAAGTACCTTTAAATTATGGGCAGTGGAGTCAACATTGCAGTGTATAGTAATAAATTCAAGCAAGCAATTTCTTTTTGGCCAAAGCAAGTAAAACTTTTCGGTGCACTTATTTTCTGGGTGGTTTATTACAGGTGAAAACATGCACAATAACAGCAAGATGAATATGAAGAGAACTTTGAGGTAACTACTATACGAGTTGATGTAGTGACAGACGGTAGGGGAATTTGCAGAAGTTGAGTTTACTACAGATTGGCAGATTGATGCAGAGAGGAGAGATTTGACTGTCAACTCCATGTTTTTAGGTCAGTTTGGTCCTATCCTTTGGTTAACTCTACGCAACACGGGCAGACTCATTGTTTTCGAGTATTTTTTATTGTAGGAATTTTCCCCAAGCTTCTTGATTGCAAGTCTTGAAAATTTCTGAAATTCCAAACAAATCTTAGAATTAAATCTGACATTTGGTCAGTGAAGTATGGATGTCAAAACTCACTATACCCTTGTGCTAGCATGAGGAGGTTATAGCAGAGGGCTGGGCGAGGAATGTGGTATTGATTTTGCAGGGTTTGTCTTTCAGGCAAGGTGCATTGAGGGGATGAGGGGGGTGTGTCGCACCCCCCCCCCCAATTTCAATAAAAAAGGTCAAATCCAGTAGAGGAAAAATGAAAAGAGAGTCCACGTTTGGCAATAAGATGTCAAAAGGTCCAAATAGGGGATTAGGTCCACACCCCGTAAATAATCCCTGCATAGCCGTACGGCCCTGCTGTCAGGGCTACATTTCTTATCATATGTGATGAAATTTGTAAAAAGTAGGTAGGGTGGGTCGGGTTAAAAAATTACATAGCGGATTTCCCAAAGTTGGGGTGTCATTTGGCCGTTGGGAGCCTTTTTGGACTACACAAAAAAAATCCGGAAGTGGATAGAGTCATCGGCCTTGTGGTGTGTATTTTCTAGGGGTGGATGGCGAAGGCATAGCATTGAGGTCAAAGGATTTGTGCTGTGGCCTCGTGTGATCATCTGTTGTTTCTGGATATGACCTCAAAATTGAATGCAGCGGCAAAGGCCGTAAATGCAAAAAATCAAATCATCGCCGTAAACATTGTTTTTTTCTACCACACTTAAAAACACACATACAAAAAAAATGCATAGCACATAGCTTCTTCATATCCTAAATGTTCCAAGAAAAACTTTTTTTGCCTAATGATTGTTACTTTTGATCAGTTTACTATTCAAAATATTTTGAGTTGGGCCTAACTGGCTAAAAATAAGCCTCAAAAATAATAATAATTAATAATAATCAGGTGTATTTTAATCTCAAATCGTTGCCTGTAGGCCACATACTAGAGACTTTACAACGTAATAATTACTAGACAGAAACAATAGTGAACTGGAGGCAGCAGCTTAAAAACAGCGCAATTATTGACAAACATTCAAACACACATACGAAACACAAACACCGGATGGGAAGGGCAAGCTTTCATGGTTCCTTTGCGTATTCAAATGAACCATGGAGAAAGTGGCATTAAGGTTTTAATCATATCGGTTTATACAATTAAATCCAAAATGGAGGTTCTCGAAATTAAATCCAGCAAATGGTCCAACTGAGATTCGACCCGAGGACCCTTTGCTCCAGAGGTAAGCTTGCTAAACACTAGACCACGCCACTTTCTAAAGAGAGCTGCTTTTACATTTTTTACACTCATGAGTACTTGACTGATTGACTTTTCGAGGAAAAACTTTAAAATCAAATTTATGAAATTAAAATTGGGTGACCCAATCAACAACCTACATTTTTGTGTCAGGAAAAAGTTCATATTTTCTCTACACCATAAATTTAAGCCAGAAGATGTCCCTTGATCGGTTAGGACACAACAACGTCTCAAATGGGGTCGACCCACATTGATTTAAGACCACCCTCTCCTATGAGCCAATTGAGTACACATCTTTCTACTTTCTACTGTCCAAAACAGGCTGACATTTACATAATTTTGTAATCGGAGATGTTTCTGTTGATTATGCTCCATTTGAGAGGGAAAACATCTTATGAAAAATCCGACCATGATCAAGACACCCTGCCTGTAATTCCACCCAAAAAACTGCATGTGCCTTTATCTGTAGTTATTGCTGGGATTGAGTAATAAGGCATTGGACTTCAAAATGTAACCACACAGGTGCTCACAAGTGCCGTCTGGTTATTTTCAGTTGGAACGGTTTCTATGGCAAACAATGCAAATGTAGTTAATCATTATGAACCGTCGGTTAGATGCAGTGGCTCTGTGAACCTTAATAATGGTCTCCTCTTAAATGTCCTCCTCTCTAATCTAAGCCATTGTCTGCTAAAGGTTAGACGGCACATGTACGACTTCTTAATGGCCAAACAAGATTTGAAATGTGTAAGGTGGTTTTGTTGGTGACGCAGCAAGACGGAGCCAAGAGGATTATCTTAGATACTAGATATTTCAGGTTAGTCATTGTTTGCGATAAAGTCATCACTTTATTTTTGGGGAGCAGGTTTGGTGCCCAATTGTAGTTCTTGCATCAATAACTGTCATGGGTTCACCATCAATGCAGGCTGAGCCTGATGCATATACGGTCATGCTCGCAGATTCTCTAGGATCCCCAGTTGCCGTGTGATTTAATCTCAGTTGATGGTGTTTTACTATCAGAAGTTGTTTACCAGGGGATTTGGGAACTACCAAGGTGGATGGGCTGTTGCAAACCATCTAATTAAAGGGGACATTAAGAGATTTTGTGGGAAGTACACATGATTTTTTTTTTGGACAAAGGCCAGTCTTTTGCATTTGCACTCATAAGCCTAATTCCAAAATTAAAAAAATACCCCAAACCTAATAAGGCGAGCAATTTTTTGTATGAAACCTAAAGTGATTTTGTCGTAAATGTCCAGTTCTAGACGACCAAAAAATGTAATTAGGCACATTTGCCTTGGGGAACTGAAATAAAACAAAAATTACTCCTAAGAACTGAAATGGGGTGTTCAAATCAATTGTAATTTTCAGCGTAACTTCAATTTGTGCTCCCCTGTAGAAGAACCAGTAGTGGTTTGAACTAGGATTTTGGAGATGGGGCAGATTGTGAGGTTACTGACACCTTTAAGGCATGAGAATCTTCAGTTTAAACTGAATTTTTTTGGGGGGGGGGGCGAATTTTCGACACGTTTTCATTTATTTCAGCCTGATTTTGGGCATTTTTGCTGGATTCACAACAATTTTTTTTTTCAGTTTTCGCTTTCAGTTTTTCCCGAAAGTTCATTATCATGCATGACTTTCAAAATGTACAGACAAAAAAAAAGCTCAAATTGTTTCACGTTGCGTCGAAAATCTGAAGGGGGGGAAAAAATCGGCAACCAATAATCTTGTACTTAAACGGTAGGCAACTGTACCTCATGATACTCCACATACGGTATTTATTGAAAATTCAATTAAAAACAGCAACAGCGTTTTGCCAAGTGGTGTGCTATCTGACTGGCTACCAAGTAACTAAAGAGCTATTAGACAGCAGAAATCCATGTGTCTTATAGCCTTGGAAATAACTCTCAGGCAGAGTAGAGATCTGCAGAAATATTTTTTGATGTGCATGTACAGAAATTCCGTGGGGCATTTTACTGGATAATGTCATCTTATCATATCTCATGAATATTTATGAACCCATGTGATCCTGTTATTGGCCAATTAATGGGAACATGCAAGTTATTTCCTAAATATTTCAGAGAAGTAGTGCAAAATACTGTCCCTCATTGTTTGATGATCAACTTTACCTTCTGAAGTGCACAAACTTATACCGAGAATATTTTGAATGTTTATTGGACAAACAAGTAAAAATGAACACCAAAATCAATGCTGTAAGCTTGCCTACTATCATAACTGTCCCTGTAAAAAGCATGCTTTGATTTTCTGTCCTCCATGACAGAAAAATGATAAATCATCATCTTATACATAGAGACGAAAAGAAAGCGTAGTCATCTTATTCTCTCACGGTTTGATCTAAATGTTCAACAAAAATTAAAGCGGCGCTTTCTGGAAATGGGCCATTCTTCGGTAATTTCGAAAAGAAAAACGGTTAAATTTTAATGTTCAACCAATGCCGTTTTGCCAATATAACCCAATATGTTATTACTTTTGGTATGAGTAACCTTTACGGTCCAACCTAACAAAAGTGTTCCAATTTCGCCAGATTGTTTGCGTTTGTGACTCAGACCAAAAGGGGGTTTTTAGAATTCAAACTTCACTGTAAAATTCGGTGATGTTTAATACTCACAGTCTTATATTTCAGAAAGAAAACATTGGTACTTCGTCATTCCAACAACGGTGCTAATTAAAATAAAAACAGCAAACTTCACTGGTAATTAACAAATTTATATCACTAGTACAGTCAACGTGTGTGACATTGGTGGGTACGTTGTTGTGACCATCTCCAGGACTTATAACACAAAATTGGTGACCATGGTAATGGTGCACCAAAAAGAAGATCTGTACGACAAATCTTGGTATTTCCATATTTCTCGACTCTCTATCAACACTTTCAAACAAGTGCCATCAGTAATAAATTGCAACGAGCAGTTTGCTACTCCTAATATGGGTTCAACGGAGGGCAAGCCGGTTGTTTCTAACGATTTAAGAAAACCAGCAGGTTTCTTCCATGCCTCAGGAACTAAACTGGACATCGCTAAAGGACCGGGAGAAACGCGAATCGTTAACCATTTTTCAGAAGAAAGGAGGACTCCTACCCATGCCGGGGTCGGACGACCCTCCTTCTGCGCTCCAAACGGCCTTCAAGGCCCAATTAATTCCAAACTCATATCAACTCATTACTGCCAACAGGAGTGTACGTAAACATTCATTTTGGCCGCAGACAATATCGGACGGAACAAACTACCCTACCACATCCTTTACTACCAATAATAAGCCAGATATCTTCACGAAGCAAGTTAGTACCACTTTAATCAGCAAGAGACTAAATCGGTAATCATTGGCACCACCTCAACTGATCGTTTGGATTCACTGAGCGTGAACAGTATAGATACAGATACAGATATGCAGATTCCTGTGTTTGAAATAGTCAAGTCTGCCTAATTTGGCAACTTCACCCCAAACTTTCAAAAACACATGGAAATACAAGTTAAGGCCAGTTTATTAAAATTAATTGTTGTTTTCTTGTTTTGAAAATGATTCATATTCATATTTGAACTGATATAAAAGTAACATACTGTTACCTTCTTCAATATGACCAGAAAATTTATGTCCTTCAAATACGAAATGTGTGGGTACAGTGTGACAGTAAGTAGCACATCAATAAACGATTGGAAAGAAGATTAAAAGGAAAGATCTAAACCATTATTTGTATAAAACGAAGGTACATCTAAACTGGCTTTTGACATGAAATATGAACATTATTGAGACAGTGGTTTTCTAGTAATAAAAAAACTTCTTTTGTCTTTTGGTCACGTGGTGTGACTACCAAAGTCAATTAAAATTCTGGATAATTACTGTAATTCCTATAATTTGTATTTTTCAATATATTTTTGAAAATTGAAGTCCATTGCCAGACTTTAGGCAAGTCTTTCAAATAGCTATTCATATAAACTAAAAGAAGCAAAAGGTTGTAATCTCACTTTTTTTATCCAAAATTAAAAAAAAAAAAAAAAAAAAAAATAAGGGTGTTTGAGTTGAACATATGTTAAAAATATCATGCAGGAAAACTTCAAAGGATGGTTAACGTGATAATTGATAAAGAAATTGTGCAATGAACCAAATTGTCCTTATGTATATTTAAGTAGATCAGGACTGAAAATTCAGGACTTCAAGCCAAGCCCTACAGATTTGTTCAAACCGAAAAAAAATGTTCTGATTGTTGTACTATATGTACTGTATGCTTTGCATAAATTATTACTCTGCTAAAATTGCCATTTGACTGTATTCCAGATTTTATGGTCGTTTCGACTTGCAAAAGAAGCCAAATAAACAATGTTCCTGAGACACGCAAGCGATCAGAGGAAAAGGCAGATGGCCTAGGGGGCATATCAGGAGAACGCATATGGATGGAGCTCAAGAAGATCGTGGTTGTCGTTAAATTATGCAGCTAATCTGTGGGAAGGCATGTATGACTTGAAAACGCTTCCCTTTATGGGTAAGACAATATATTTGGTATTGGTTAAGGATAAACATTGCCCATTCTTTTGATGCCAATAGCAGTCAGGGAGTGGTCAGGCATCTTCCTTTTTCTGATCTGTGAAATTACTTCGCTATTTATTCAGGGGGCGTGGTTTAGTAGCAAACACTCAAATATGCATGGTTGATTTATTAATACAATAGGCATCATAGTGCAAGTGTTTACGCGTGTGTATACGGTTACGCAGTGCACGCAGCTAGGAAGGGTTGGTTATTTTTTTAAAGTTGTGGAATATTTTTGCTACCTTAACTAATATTTTTGAAATGAAGATTTGTGTGATTAAACCAAGCAACACAATGAAAGACATGAAATAAACGATAAAGATTTGTTGTTTTCCTTTTAATATTGTGTTATATTTGATGGGCAGTCCAATATTTTGATAGTGGATGCTGTCCTCTCTAATTAAAGATGGGGGCAGAAATTGGTTTCAAAAATATGCAGTATTATCACAAATTCCTATAAACAACTAGATATCTCAATAGCCCAAAGAACTTTTTGAAATCCAGTTTTCGCAACCATGATGACTGAATCAACCTCCCTTTATAATAAGGGTCATCACGCGCAGCTGTTAGGGTGCAAACATTTAAATGCTCATTTTAACCTTGCGTAATGGCCACGTCACTGCACGCACCCGTGAATGTATGTTGAGCTATCGGAATGCTCCATCATTGTATTTTGCTACAAATGTTTCCAATGTTTCTATGAAAAGGTCTCTTGCATACTTAATTCATGAGTTCTTTAGTTACTTAGTTAGTTAAACCAAAGTTTAAATCCAGTTTTGTCACCGTCCAACGGGGGGTGGCCGGATACACCTTACACTCAGCAATACTGGTATGTGTGAGAGTTATTGATCACAATATAATTGACCGGGATGCCCTTCCCTCCTTGACGCCAATCCACAGTTTTGGGCGGTGGGCCTAGCCCTTGATCACTATGCTCACCACACAAGGCAGCATGTGCTGATGGCCGCCATAGCTCTCCAGAGCTGCCCCTTGTAGGTAATCTTCCTTTTTTTCATTCTACCAGGGTAACCAGCTACCCTCCTACATCAATTTCCTTAAAAATCGGTACAGGTTGTACTGGTTACCAGATAACCAGTAAGGCCCTAACAGGAACATGAACCAGTTGCAGTTCGGTGTCGGCTGTTGAAGATTTTTATATTTAATTTTCATGTCTGGAATGCTGACTTGGCTTTCTTCAAACGTGCATATTCACATACAAAGGACTTTACCTAGCAGAAGACAAGCTTTCATTCATTAAATCTGGTTGAGTTTGTTGTTATTGAGGTGCAGGGTAATGTATTAGAATTTAACAACGCCTCAATACAATTGTGTCTTCGGAATACTTATATATTACTTGTATTAGTTTAGACATCCTGTCACCCTAATTTACTTAGTACGAATAAGTGCAATATAGATATTTTCAGGGATTTCAAAATATTATTAAAAAAAATAAAAAAAATAAAAAAAATAAAAAACTTGTTTAAAAAAGAACATGAATAAGCAAAAAAAAACACCTTTTCCTCCCCAACCCCTCCATACCCTAAGGTTGACAATTGGTTGGTTTGTACACTCTATTTTGGGTGCCTTATAATGAGACCAACATCTGCTGCTGCATCTGCAGTCCCAGAGAGCTGTACTGGCCATGAAATAGAAGACTCAAGAGGGGGCGATAATCGTCATCAAACCCCATCATTTAGCAATGTGGCTGTATAAATTGAAGAGGACAGTCACCAACTCCCTGAGTCGGCCCCGAGCCTTTCCTCAAAGATGTTGACAATTATTATAAAGAGGAAGGGGCCAGTATGTCACCCTATAGCAACTCCGGTTGTTTTACAAATCGAAGGGTTCAAAAACACTTCCGTCAACCATAACTGTGCTGCTGGGATTATTGTAGATTAACTGGATGTCACTTGAACCCCAACGGTCTTTGAATTGCTACACTGTCGCAATAGAACCCACTGCCCATTGATGGGTCCAAAGCCTCTTGAAGTCAACAAAGGTAACAATCAAGGGACGATAGTAATTTTAAGCCGTCCATACTCTTCTCAGGATATTATTTTGCTGTGCACAGCTGTGTCCTAGTCTGAAACCAACCCGATAGCTTCTCAGCAGGAGGTCTACAATGTGGCCATTTTCACAAGTTAAACTCTTACAGAGTCCATGTCCGGTGGTTAGAGAGCTTGCCCTTTGACCCCATGGCCCTGGTTCAAAATCTAAGTGGGGCTACTTGCTGGATTATATTCTGGGTACTCAATCTGGATTTGATTTGTTGAGGAGCTGTTGATAAACTCGAATTGCCACTTCATGGTTCATCTGATTGACAAATGAACCACGATACTCTCAGCTGCACCCATTGTGGGGTGTTTTCGTCACTGTTTGGATGTAGCAACAGGGCGCTGATTAAGCTACTGTCGTATGCAAAGTTGCTTTGTCTCTGTCTTAATCTGTTCATTGTTCTGTAATGCATTGTGTTCTTTGTAGAGCGCCATATAGATGCTTTTATTTTTTTAAGAATCTTATTGTAGACTGTGGCAGCTATGGACATCAGTGATATGCCTTGATAGTTGGTCATCTGAGAAAGGTCACCTTTCTATGGCAATGGAATAATAATGTTGGTGGTCCATTGACGTGGTGGCGGCCGTGTGGAATAGACTTCTGAACAGAAGGCATTATGACATCAAGCATTTGATCACCACCTCCCTGATGAGCCTTGGCTGTAATGGCACAATCCAAAGCTGCTGCTTTGTTAGAACGAGCACCTTTAAAATAATAATATATATACTTTGTTCGATCTCAAGTTTGGGGGTGACGTCACTGCGCATGTTAGGTTTTGCACCCGAGAATGCACGCGTCGACCTTGGAATTGCAGCATTTACGCACGCGAACAAAGGGGACGCAATCCAAACGCTGGAACGAATGCAAAGTCGCGTCATGACGTCACCCCCAAACTCGAGACCGAACAAAGTATAGTTTGCTACATGGTAATAAATATAAATGGAAACCAAAAATACCATCGCCATCATCGTAGATATACCATGATGTGAATTTAATGTTGGGATCAATAACTTTATACAAGGAAGTGACGATTATCTGACCTTGTGATTAACAGCACTCTAACAGATTGGGGATTTTCCAGCTTTTTTGCAAAACAAAGATTGTACAATCAGGTAGTTTCTAATGATCATTGAACTTTTCTATTGGATATTGTCATTTATGTGAGATCTAATTGGATGATGTTGATGGTGCTATAATAGCTATTTTTAGACTGGGAAAACTAGCTGGAAAACAAATAGTGATAGAAACCTCCTTCAGAAATTGAGTTCCTTTTTCGGAGCAGTCCTGAAGATAACTTTGTCCAGAAATTCAAGACAACAAGGTTCTATAGCTCTCTTGACGACACAAAAATTTAGCAGCACTAACAAACCAGATAATCCCACGAAAATATCCGTCTGTTACAAATGCCCACTTTTTGATTCCAAAAACTGAAGCTCTTTTGGCTTGGAAAAATGACAGTAGAAAAATAGCTTGCACATACAGCTCCTGTGGTATCTGTAATAATCAATTGATCCTGGCACTATGCACTGCACAGATCTAACATTTCTGTAGATCAAAATTTATTTTAACAACTGGCCAAGTTCTCTGGTATTTATGTCGTGGATATATTGCATGCCGTCTTTGCTGTAAGGACATATCATCCTTGAACTGCAATTTTTTTTTTTAATTCTGGACATTTGTCGCCATGTCAGAGTGGAACTTTAAATAAGTTTAAATAAGATTGCACGAGGCTCATTTATTTGTATTTAAAGGGTATTTCTGATCTTAGTAATGAGACATAGTAACAGTGCATTTGTCATATTTTGCCAGTCATCCAGAACTGAAGAGTCATATTTTGCCTATCATCCAGAACTGAAGAGTCAAAACTATCATTATATTTTTACTTGCTCCCAATTCAAAAAAGAAAATTCCAAATTAAAAATGTTAGAGGGACAGGAGGAGATTTTTTAAGGATACAAATTTCTCTCAATTTGTATTTGATCGGTTGTAGAGTACCTACCGAGAACATTTTGAAGGTTTATTGGACAAACAAATGGGAAAAAACAGGGCTGTCGCCATGGGGGGGGGGAGGTGTCAAGGAGAAGAGAAGAAAGAGAAAAAGGGAGAGAAAGAAGTAAAAAGAGAGAATAGAAGCGGATGAAAGAAACAAAAAGAGAATGGCATCAGAACAAATATGATTGAACTCCAGACTTAAGTCCATGATATACTTCCAGTCCCAGCGAGCGATTAGGGTGCAGGGTGTGCAATACCGGATTTTGACCCAATATCCAGTGTTACGCATGCTCACAAGCAGAAATCGCTCACTGTAACTGGAAGTATATCATAGGCTTTAGCATAAATCCAAATATCACAATTATTGGACGGATTGTGCAGCAAAATCCGGCATGGCAATGTCTGGATGTGTGTATGGACGTACGTGTGCTTGTGTCTGGATACAAAAAGGTCAACATTTTGCCAAACTTTTTTCCAGATGAGCTAGAGTAGCCAAACTTAGGTATATTGTAGGAGGGGACAAGCCCCTACTAACCATGTAATTCATTTCCCCGGGGTCCTCCCCTGGGTCTGACAGGGGGTGGGGAAATGTCAAAAAGTCAAAATTTCACAAAAAAGTCAACATTTTGCCATATCTTTTTTCTAGATGAGCTAGAGTAGCCAAACTTAGGTATACCTAACCATGTAATTCATTCCCCCAGGGTCCTCCCCTGGGTCTGATAAGGGGGTGGGGAAGTGTCAAAAAGGTCAACATTGCACAAAAAAGTGAACATTTTGCCATATCTTTTTTCTAGATGAGCCAGAGTAGCCAAACTTAGGTATATTGCAGGCCCCTATTGTTAGATATCTCATCACACATAAGGATGTCAATATAAATGATGCTTTGTAATATCAATACCGTGTGTCCCAAAAAAAATGCAACACTTGGTGGCAGGCGCCATAAGTTTTGAACAAAACCACGTGACTACTTATTCTTTGTTGTAAGGTAAAATGGGACTGTTAGCTAATATCCCTGAAAAGTTCATAAAGATAGAGTCAATATTTTTTAAGATATGACCCAGATATCAAGTAACCTGCAGGACCCATTTAACCAAATTGAGGCGCTATAACTACAAATACGGCACTGTACGTTTTGCACCCAGAACCACCAATATGAATCTCTTAGTCCAACCACTATTTTTCTTTTTTATCCCCCTGGCTTGAAAAGCAGAGGGGGATATTGCAAGGGTGCGAATGTCCGTATGTGTGTATGTATGTGTGTTCCAGTTTGGTTAGGTTTTGGTTAGGTTTTCGTTTTTTGTGTTTCCTTCGAAAAGTTTAAGTCCGATTTAAACCAGACTTGGGGTTAAGGTGCAATAGGGGTTCCTTCATGTGTAGATGATGTCAAAGGTCATGGACCAAGGTCAAAGGTCATCTGAGGTCATGTTTCAGACTGCCATCTTGCCAGGGGGATGATGCAAGTTTACTTGCTGTATTTTTTACAGACTGCTATTGCAACAGATATTAACATTATGAATGTTTCCATTGGTAGTAACAGCTAAAAACATGCATTTTAACACACTTAAAAGATCAAATTAGGAATGTATGATCAACAAACTCTTCATATTGTCCAAATAAGACAGCATTGGATTACGCCCATAGAGCTAATCATTCATCATTATTTGTGACGACACACAAAGAGTTATCTTAACCCAAAATTTAATGACAGAATGAATATACTGATATTGTTATTTAATTTTGTGTTGAAAACATAGGTTTTACTTTCATAAAGTTGAGAATGTAACATTTATTTTCAGTAACAAGCAAGTTGCAGCCCAACGCATTTTATTTTATGTAATGTGGAGTTTGTCTATGACTTGGTCATAGTTTTATATCGTCTTGAAACACCAATAAATTAACGTTTTATCAATAAACACCAATAAATTAATGTTTTATCATCATCAGCTAAGTAATAATTATGTAAATGCAGTCATTTGACCCAGTAGAAGTTGTTCTGCAAGAACTTTGGGCAAGTAAATATTGATTGCAATCAATATTGTATTTGCCATTCTGTTCTTCATTGCCAGTTGTGTGTTTACCAGCTCCTCATTTTTGTAAAATGGGTTCTGTGGGTTACTTGATTGTTGGAGGTGTATCTTAAAAACCATTGACTCTACCTTTATGAACTTTTCAGAGATATTAGCTAACAGTCCCATCTTACCTTACAACAAAAAACAAGTAGTCTTGTGCTTTTGTTCAAAACTTATATCGCCTGCCACCAAGTGTTGCGTTTTTTTGGGACACACGGTACATTATATTTATATACAAGTTTTATACATTACAGGTTTGCCCTCATCAGCCGATGTATCCGAGTTTCATAGGGTGTATGAAAGGTCAAAGGTCTTAGAACCCAAACCATCAACCCTTCTAGCGGCTCTCATGAAGGATGAAAATGATGTCATGGAAATGGACGAACGTTTAAAAGTGTCAGCAGAAGAGAGGAAAACTGCTGTATTTGTAGTTAATCATCGTTGTGACAAGGAGCATGATAATGTACTCAAACCATACCAGGATTTAATTGTTGCAGTAAGTTCTTGTAGAATATACACCGGGTCACTTGAACAATTAGATTGTCATTAGCTGTAAAACACTGTGCTGTGCTTTGAGGTAATGTACCATATTAGGCAAATGCAGGCCTCTAATCTATAATAATTCCATCTAAACATATTTAGGTAACCCATCCTATTAGGTATATGGGAATTGTACTATGTTGGGTGTAAATTTAATAATCAGATACACCAACTAACCTTCTTTGTATCACCTTTCTTACGGTTATAGAGGATATTGAAGAGAAAGGGCATTATTCGTACTGCGTGTCATTTGCGCTGCACTTACGCACCGCAGTCAGAGCGTAGGAGATTTGTTCTTAGGTGGCGCGTGATCATGCACAGCGCTTTTTTAGTTGTAATTTTTTGCCTTCTTCATGTGTCGCTTCTTAAAACAATTTTTGTCAATCCATCCATTGTAGTCTTGTTTGTCAAAGACGCGGTTTTAAGATTCGTAGATGAGGGGGGAACCTCACTTGTTACCAATTTGGTTGGTCCCTTGATATCTATAGTACCCCGTTAGTTTTTTATGTTTCCATAGAGTAATACAGTACTACTCCAGGGGCGTCCCGAAATCGTTGTTTTCTAGATGTGGTGGCTGGCCCTGGGGGCGGGGGCACTCATTATAGTGACGGGAGTGCGGATTGGACTTTCAAATAGGGGGAATTCTCTGAGAACTTTAGGGAAACAAGGGGGGTCAATTGTAGGAGGTGTAAAACTGGTGTCAATCATGAGCCTCTCACATTTTGTGAAAAAAAAGTGGTCATTCTCGGGGCAATTCTAACCATTCAAACCCACACCACGACACAACATGTTAGATTGGTGTGTCGGTAGTGGTTCTTTGTACGTGTTTAAAAGGCGTTGCCCACTTTTGCCAACGGAAGTTGGGCCTATATGACCAATAGGAGTGTCACGACCACCACAGCCCCGAGGTACGGCTCTAATCATGACATGTAGTTTCATAAATTTTGGTTTGTATGACAATTTACAAATGTCAGAAACGTCTGTTGGCGATTGCCTTACAAGGGCCAATATCTCTCAGTTTCCAAGATGAGACTCACATGCCACGGCATGCATTTAATTTCTAAAATGTAGTTGTATTAGAACTTTCATAAGGGTAAAGGGCCTTTCTTTCGCCTGGAGCTAGGAAGAGAGGGGAATGCTTTTTGGGATCGTAACTTGTAAGTTAAGAATCCGATTTTTATAGGAAACGTATGAAATGGTGTGGGGAAAGTTTTATCGATCTGATAAAAATAGATCCCTTTATTCAATTATCCCTGCATGCCCTGAATTACCTAATTTTATATTTTCCTTGTAGGCCTATTAAACAGATCTGTTTGCCTATTTTAAAACAAAAATGTTCACGATGCACTCATACTGCTCGCTCATTCACTCACTCACTCCACACCGCAGTTTATTGCTTCCTGCTGTCAACAAGAGTCAATTCTCTTACAAACGCGTACTTAGCATGGGTTTGCGCTTATTTTTTCTCGAAAACTAAGTCGGTGACACCCAGTTTTTATTGGTGCGCCGAAAAGATCTTATAAAGGTTCTTAACATAAGTAGGAAATTCAAAAATCGTTCGATTTGTTTAGATTTTATGCCTTGAAAACGGCAACATTTTTCGGTTTTCCCATAGAGCTCTGTACAAAATTTTGAAAATAATACACTTTTTGAACAGCCTATAGCTAAAAAACGAAGTCGGTAACCCCCATGTTTTATTTCCGATTTGACATCAATTAAAATACCATGTATCCAAAAATGAAGAAAATTGTTCGATTATTTTAATTATCCTCTATAACCCTTAAGGACAGTGTCAACCCTGAGTTTCCGAGTATCTATTTTGGTTTGTAACTTTGCAAATATTTGATTTTTGTATGTAAAAGTATACACTTCTATGATGAAAATTGGACAATGAACCCGATGGTGGCATCAGATTAATGTAAAACTTTGCGTATTTTGAGAAAAATACTAAAAAAAACATGATTTTGCCCCAAAATTTTCAGACAGCATAACAAAAACAATTTGAATTTTCATGATTTCTTATGTTATTTTTTAGAAACAAGACAAATTTGTCTAGGAATTTTTTTTTTTTCATTTTTTTTAAACAGAGCTTTTCGAAATATAAGGAAATATGTCAAAAAGTGTGATTTTTACTTTTCTTTTCCAAAATTTAAGTATATATTGGAGAATATCTTTAGTTATAAATCAAAAAATGAAAAATTGAGAAAACCGTTCCTAGAGAAGACCGATTGCTATCGCAGGAAAGTTAGACCATACCTTTTACTTCGGTATTTTTGAGTTATCTTGTCTGAAAATTAGCAACATTTTGCGAAAATTTTGAATCGAACATCTTTTGTCTCTAACTCCAGAAATCAGAAGAAATTTAAACTTCATCTGGTCTAAATTATAGCGCTTTGTTTACATTTTCAAATATTGTTTTTCATTTTTCCAAGATGCGTTCGCGCAAAAGTACACTAAACACGCGCACGCTTCATTACGCAGCCAAAATTCACAGCGCAACGCGATGCTGCGCCTTGCGCCTGACGGCGTGAAATGTGCTTAAATTCCCGCCGTTAAGACCATGTGGTTTTTGTGACTTTAAAATGGTCAATAGAGTCTGTTTTTTTAAATCGACAAAAAAATAAAGCTCAGGATTGTCTGCAGTGGATACCTTTGTTGGTAATGATAGAACACAGGTGATGTTTAAAATGGTGCAAAAATCAGAAATTAGTGTAAAAACAAAAGCACTAGGTTAAACACACTGCCCTTAAGGCAGGGAGCCACGTACTAAGGTAACTTAGTCCATGTGTTGACTTAGCCTGGTGTTTGTGATGAAAAAGGGCTAGATTTCCTGTTGTAATATCTGCATAGTTAAATCCACAGTTTTGGAGCAAAGTTAAGAGAGAGACTTTACAGTCAGTAACGCGGGACAAGTTCCATAATTTGTCAATGCACGACAATTTTGTAGTGTAAACGTTTTCCGGACATGGTGTGTACGCAGAGAACTCTGCTCAATGTCCACCACTGCTGAATTTGATCTGATTGCTGTTGAGCCTTAGGAGTTAATTCCATTCCGGACGGGAGTGAGGCTTTCAGTTATGAGTATTTTAGCCTTTAAGATGTTGTTTGGAACGACACTTCAGACCTTCTGGCATATGACACAATGGGCAATGATGGGCGCGGCTTGGGCTTTCATCCTGGGGTTCACCTTCCTTAATCCCAGTCGATGTGATTTATCGATGTATCCCTTGGATTACGTTGAGATGATTTAGTTTGGTTGTTTACTAGATCTAAGGACTTTGGAGTCAGTTGTCATCATTGTTGATTCCAGTTTCCATTGAATGAGCAGGCGTTTCTTATGGAGTACTGTCATGTATCTAGTTTGTTGCTAGGTTATTGACTCTTGGGTAAGGCTTTGTTTTCCATTTTGATGGTTTCATTCACATCATTGGTAGTGTCCAGGTCATGTGTGAATGCTTTGTATACACGCTGGCTTATTTCATCGGTGAGAGATGAAGAAAGCATTTACCAAAAAGCCCTCATTTGACAGGATGCGTCGGCGATGATTCTCATGACCCTTCATCAGACTGCTAATCCTTTTGATCAAGGAGGTCAGTTATCGATGTTTGAAGTCTTTGATGATGGATTCATTGATCCATAAGATATTACGTAACCGCAATGTTGGATGTCAGACTTAGTAACCGGCGTCTGGGTAAGTCGTCTTGGAAGATGGCGACTGTTCTGGAGATGGAGATGGAGTAGAAGCTGGGTGGGTTTTCTTCGTAAGCCGCTTGCTGGATCCGTTCCAGGTCTGTTCAGCCTTCGTAGTATTTCGGGTTACCAATAGCAGCTTTGTGTGTTGTAACGATGGCTGATCAAGATGAAATTGAGTTGTGTTGCTGTGCTAAGGCGGACGATTCGGGCGGACAAGTCCTTACCTCAGGGAAATATCAGTCTCGGTCTTCAGTTGTCACTTTGGGATATAGCTGGAGAAAACTTGGGTCCGTTTCTCGTTTTAAGTACCATTTTGTTTTAGAGAAGGGTCTTGTACCCTAAAATCTCGTAAGAAAATAAATTCCCTGGAGCTTCACCGAATGCTACGCTAAAATTTGGCCGTGTCGGTTCAGATTTTGAATTTTCAGAAAATGGGACTACTCCTCTGTTACCTCTCTGTGCCAGGGAGATGATGCAACTTTACTTGCTGTGTTTTTACAGTTTATGAAAATAATGATAAACAATGACTTTGTGATATATGCATAATTGCAACCTGCATTCATTTTTTTCTCTTTCAGAATCTACGCAAAGAAAAGAAGATAATGCAGTATGTATTGGAAGTGCTGAAATATCGTGGCGACTCTCAAGCCTATAAGGACATTAAAAGTTGGTCCATTCCTGTGTTCCCTATTACTGGTAAGGACTTGATTGCAGCAGGAGTCCCCAAGGACAAGAAGTTTGGGGATGTACTCAACAAAGTCAGAGAGGTGTGGATGGAAAGTGACTTCAAGTTAAATAAAGAGGAACTTATGGCTAAGTTGTTTGATATTCAAAAGACAAGGTGATGCTAAATCAAAGTGTCTTCTACCAGTAAGTCAGCTGACATTGGCAGATGAGTTCAACACATTTGTTTTGTAAAGGACTTAATATATAAAGGTGGCATGATTGGTGCAGGAACACTTAGGATTAGATCCTATTGGTATATAGCAATGGTATTCCCAAATCAGCTCTGATGCTTTAAAGATAAAATGCTGTAATATGTTAGTGGTTTGAAACATAGGTATCATTAATAAGTTAAAGGGGCATTTCGTGATCCACAGCCTTGTCCTCCCAACTTACCTAAAAAAGTTGACATTTTTAGATCATTTGAACCGTTAGCCTTAGTAATCCATGTGTACCTAATATTACGTGCAAATTCGGTCTTATCTGTAAGAAATTCGCAATTTTATATTTTATATAGAACCCCAAGTACTATTTATGTTCGTAAATAGTACCTATGGGCTATGGCCAGGACTTTCTCGTGATAGCGAGAAAGAAGGATGCATTTAAGGATATGAGAAAAAATGGTACAGAAGAGAATAAGGTAAGAGGCTAAAGAAGCGAGCAAAGAAAGTGGTTGCGAAAGCTATGAAGGAGGAGGCAGAGAAGGAGCTGAGTGAGTTGAGAGAGAATCCAAACAAGGTATATAAGATAGTGAAGGCAATGAAAAATTTTTTTTTTTTTTTTTTTTTCCCAACTTACCTAAAAAAGTTGACATTTTTAGATCATTTGAACCGTTAGCCTTAGTAATCCATGTGTACCTAATATTACGTGCAAATTCGGTCTTATCTGTAAGAAATTCGCAATTTTATATTTTCTGTCTGTAAACGGACAGAAATTACAGCACAGTAGCCTATGGGACCATGGAAAACAAGCAATTGCTCATAACACAAAACTGCAAGATCGAAATCAATTCAAATTCTGTGAATAACCTTTGCTCAAGCATATCTAGTGAACAATTAATAAAACAGGTGCTGAAATCAGGACATACACCTTTAAATACAAAAGTACAATTCATCAACAAAATCAATTTCCTGACGGGCGCAGCCCCAGAGAAAATTTCGACGCATAACAAAAACAATTTGAATTTTCATGATTTCTTATGTTATTTTTTAGAAACAAGACAAAATTTGTTAGGAATTTGTTTATTTGTTCATTTGTTTTAAACAGAGCTTTTCGAAATATAAAGGAAGGAATATGTCAAAAAGTGTGATTGTTACTTTTCTTTTCCAAAAATTTAAGTATATAATTGGGAATATTCTTTAGGTCATAAATTCAAAAAATGAAAAATTGAGAAAACGTTCTAGAGAAGACCGATTGCTATCGCAGGAAGGAAAGGTAGGGACCATACCTTACTTCGGTATTTTTGAGTTATCTTGTTCGGGAAAATTAGCAAAATTTGCGAAAAATTTTGAATCGAACATCTTTGGTCTCTAACTCAAGAAAATCAGAAGAAAGAAATTTAAACTTCATCTGGTCTAAAATTATAGCGCTGTGTTTAATTTTCAAAATATTGTTTTCCTTTTTCCAAGAGCGTTCGCGCAAACAATCAAAAAGTACATTAAAACACGCATACGCTTCATACGCAGTAAAAATTCACAGCGCAACGCGATGCTGCGCCTTGCGCCTGACGCGTAGAAAGTGCTTAAATTCCGCCTTAAGCCCATGTGAACTTTGTGACTTTAAATGGTTAAAATAGCTGTTTTAAATCGGCCAAAAAAATACAGCTCAGGATTGGTCTCTGCCGTGGATAACCTTGTTGGTAATGATAGAACACAGAGTTGAGTTTAAATGGTGCAAAAATTCCGAAAATTCGTGTAAAAACAAAAGAACTTAGGGTTAACACACGTAATAAGGATCACTTAGTCACTGTGTGATATAAGGGTGATTCAAAAAAAAGTACAACCAAATTGACATGATTTGTCAGGGCAAAACCTCTATGCTTATTCATAATTTCTTTGAAGTACATTCCTCGTTGTTCGCTCCTTATATAAAAATTACGGCATAAATTGTTAACGAGTTCAAAAGTTACAGTTGCGGAAGTGATGAAAGTACCATATGTGAAAGGATTTCCCCTGAACAAGTTACCGTTTGAGTAACCCAAAGAGTACTCTTGGTTTTACGTTCATCTTTGGGATTTGCGGCATATTCTCCATTAATTACACATTTGGAATAAATGTCAGGAAACACCAGGAAGTAACCGACTGTGGGTGAGGGCGTGGGAGGGGAAGGCGGATCCGCACTCAAATCTTTGCCCCCTCTGGCCCCGACCGAATATAGAGATCAGGAAAGTAATAAACTTGATAGTATTTTCAAGTACCATGTCAACCTTTGCAAAAGTGTGTTTTAGTGAGCCCAAAAGTTAAATGGTTCCCATCGCCTGGTCCCCTCCCCAAATGAAAATGTATGGTTAGATCGGTTGGGTTGCAAAATGAAACCAGATATCAAAATCATATTAATGGAATACATTTGTGAACCGAAGCAATAATTGCAGCATTCTTTCACTGCTTGATTCCACGTAGTTAAAACGTCCAAATACATGATAGAAAGATGGATAAAAGGAGAAAGCATTAAATGCTCCAATTTTAAATATATCCTGTTAATTCATTTAAATCGTAAGTATTCTACATGTACATATCTTCAACACATGTCCGAGTATAGCAGTTTTTGAAATACGGCGCCCCACAAAAAAATCAACCTGTTATTTTTTGAAGCACTCACCGCTGCTAGTTAATGAGTCTCAGGTGTACTGTAAGGTGTATTTGTTCGGGGCAGAAAATAGATACCTTCACAAAAATCACCGTATTCTTTGATTGGCTTGATCGATTTTAAAAATTTAAAATTATTGTGAAAGCTGATTAAACAGATAGTAACAAAGAAATAATTGTGTAAAGTCGTTAAGTATTTCATAAAAATCCCATTTGGTTGTTTGTACTTTTTTCTGACTCACCCTTGTAGCATGGTGTGTGAAAAAAGGGGCTAAGATTTTCCTGTAATATCTGACATAATTAAATCCACAGTTTGGGCCAAAAGTAAGAGAGCGAACTTTCAGTCAGTACCGCGGGATGACAGTTCAATAATTTGTCTCAATGTCAATTACATTTTGTAGGTTGAAACACGTTTTACTGGACTTGGTTCCGAAGAGAACTCTGCCATCATGGGTAAAACTGCTGAATTGATCAGCTGTTGAGCTCTATGAGGAATTCAATCTGAGTGGGAAGTGAGGCTTTCAGTTATGAGTAATTTTAATGCCTTTAAGAGTGTTTGGAACGAATAATTCAGACCTCTGGCATATGACACACATTGGCAAAATGGATGGGTCGCGGCTTGGGCTTCATACTTGGGTTTCACCTTCCTTAATCCAGTCGACGTGATTTATACGACATGTTCATCCTTGGATAAGTTGAGATTAGTTTGCGTGTTTACTACCCGATCTATGACTTTGGAGTCAGTGTCATCATTTGTTGATTCAGGTATGCCATGTATGAGCAGGCGTTCCTTCTGGAGTACTGTTCCATGTCATCTAGTTTAGTTGCTAGTTATGACTTCTTGTTGTAAGGTTTGTTTTCCATTGTGATGGTACAATTCACATCATTGGTAGTGTCCAGGTCATGTTTTGTACTGCTTGTATAATCACGGCATGGCTTTTCATCGTGAGAGATGAAGAGAAATAGCTTTACAAAGCCTCATTTTGACAGAACAGATTTGTCGGGCCGGATGATTCTCATGACTCATCAGACGGCATAATCATTTTGATCAGGATGTCAGTTATCGCGTTTGTTAAGTCTTTGATGGATGGATCAATCTGATAATAAGATATTACGTACCGCATGTTGGATGTCAGACTTAGTACCCGGCGTCGGTAAGGCTCGTCTTGGACAAGATGCGACTGTTCTGGAGATGGGGATGGAGTAAGAAAGCTGGGGTTTTCTTCCTGAAGTCAGCTTGGCTGGGACCTGTCAGGTCTGTCAGCCATTTCGTAGTATTCGGTACCAATAGCGCTTTGGTTGTATATCGATGGATGATCAGATGAAATTTGAGTTGTGTTTGCTGTGTGCTAAGGCGGACGATTAGGCAGACACGTCCTACCTCATCGAAATATCAGGCTCATTCTTCAGTTGTCACTTGGGAGATAGTGGAGAAAACTTGGGTCCGTTTCGTTTTTAAGTACCAATTTGTTTTAGAGAAGTGGCTTGTACCTAAAATCTCGAAGAAACTAAAATTCCCTGGAGCGTCACGAATGCTACGCTAAAATTGGCCGTGGTCGGTCAGATTTTGAATTTTCAGAAAAATGGGACTACTCCTCTGTACCTCTCTGATGCCAGGGAGATGATGGCAAACGTACTTGCTGGTGTTTTTACAGGTATGAAAATAATGGATAAACATGACTTTGTGATTATGCATAATTGCAACCTGCATTCCTGTTTTTCTCTTTCAGAATGACCAAAGAAAAGAAGAGATAATGCAGTAGTATTGGAAGGCTGAAATATGGTGGCGGATCTCTCAAGCAGCAAAGGAAATTAAAAGTTGGTCCTTACTGTGTTCCCTATTAAGGGTAAGGACTTGATTGCAGCAGGAGTCCCCAAGGACAAGAAGTTTGGGGAGTTGTATCAACCAAGTCAGAGAGGGTGGATGGAAAGTGACTTAAAGTTAAATAAAGAGGAACTTATGGCGAAGTTGTTTGATATCAAAAAGAAAAGGTGATGCTAAATCAAAGTTGCTCTACCAGTAAGTCAGCTGACATTGGCAGATGAGTTCAACACATTGTTTTGTACAGGACTAATATAATAAAGGTGCATGAATTGGGGCGGGTAAACACTTAGGAGTAGATACATTGGTATTATAGCAATGGTATTCCCAAACAGCTCTGAGGCTTTAAAGATAAAATGCTGTAATATGTTAGTGGTTTTTGAAAACATAGTATCATCATAAGTTTAAAGGGGCATTTCGTGATCCACAGCTTGTCCTCCCAACGTACCTAAAAAAAGTTGACATTTTAGATCCTTTTGAACGTTAGCCTTAGTAATCCATGTGTACCTAATATTACGTGCAAATCGGTATTATCTGTAAGAAATTCGCAATTTTATTTTTATATAGAACCCCAGTACTATTTATGTTCGTAAATAGTACCTATGGGCTATGGCCAGGCCTTCTCGTGATAGAGAGAAAGAAGGATGCATTTAAGGATATGAGAAAATGAAAAAAAATGGTACAGAAGCGAAATAAGGGAAGAGGCTAAAGAAGCGAGCAAAGAAAGTGGATGCGAGGGCTATGAAGGCGGAGGAGGAGGGCAAGCAGCAGAGAAGGAGCTGGAGTGAGTTGAGTGGAGATCCAAACAAGGTATATAAGATAGTGAAGGCTATGAAAAAGGATGGAAGAGATGTTGAAGGGGGAAGATGTATGAGAGGAAGTGATGGAAGTTGAATTTCAGTGAGAAAGATAGAGGCAGAGTCTGGAAAGAGCATATGGAAGAGATCATGATGAGGAGAATGAGTGGGATCAGAAGGTAGAGGTGGTGTGGTGGAAGGGCAGTTAAGAGGTTCAGCCGGGAAGAAGTGGTGAAGGCAATAGAGAAATGAAAAAAGGAAAAAGCGGTTGGGACCCTCAGAGGTGAGTGCTGAGGATGATTATGCGAGTTGCAAGAGCATAGGATGGTGGATTGATGGAGTTGGTCAGAGAGGGGTTGGATGGGGAGGGCGGCCGGTGGTGTGGCAGGGAGTGTGGTAATTCCAATTTTTAAAGGGAAAGGAGATTGCAATGAGTTGTGGTGCATATAGGGGTGTGACGTTGTTAGAGCATGCAATGAAGATTGTGGCGAGGGTTCTGGAGAATAGGATTAGGAAGTTAGTGGAAATGGATGAGATGCAATTTGGGCTTATGCCAGGGAAGGGAAACGATAGATGCAGTGTTTATTTTAAGGAGGGTGCAAGAGGAGGAATACAAAGTAAAGGGAAGAAGAAGCTTGTATAGTGTTTGTAGACTTGGAGAAGGCATTTGATAGTGGTAATAGGAAAGTGATGGAAGGGTGCGAATGGAGGAAATGAGAGAGATACCAGAGTAGTGGTAGAAGCATCATGAGTTGTATGAAGGAGCCAAAACCGAGAGTTAGAGTGGGGTCTGATTTGTCAGAGGAGTTTGAGGTCAAGGTTGGGTGGGGCATCAAGGTTCTGTACTTTCGCCATGCTTTTTTGCAATTGTGATTGATGTGGTCAACAGAGAGTTGCAAAAGACGGTTTGATGAGTGAGATGTTGTATGCGGGAATGGACTTGGTTTTAATGAGTGAGCATTGGAGGACTGAAGGAGTTTTGGAAATGGAAAGAGGCTTTTGAGAGTAAGGTCTGGAATAAGGGTGTGAAGGTAAACCTTGGAAGAAAAAGTGCTGGTTAGTGGGGCGGAGAGGGATGCGTGGTTAGTAAGGTAGACCTGTGGGGGTATATGGGAAGAGAGTAAAAGTACTTCAGTGTGGTGTGGGAAATGGATCCATGGAGAGCACCAAAGATGAATAGAGTGACCCTTAGTTTGGCCCAACAAAGAGGATTTTGTTTGTATAGAATGTGAGAAGGGGAGGAGGGTTGGTGGAACAGGAGGAAAGTTGTGTGATGGGGTGGAGTCAGGTGAAGGAGTTTCTAAACCTTGGGGACAAGGTAGTGGGGGGGGGGGTGGTGGATGGATGTGAGGTGGCTGTGTGGCAGCTAGACGTGAGGTATGGGTGGTGAAGTTTAGGGAATGTGGGGAGTGGCTGCATGGAAAAGATATATTTGGAAGATGAAAGGAATGGTGTATAAGAGATGTGTGAGATCAATGATGCTGTATGGGAGTGAGACTTGGTTGTCCTGAGCGTAAAAAAAATGAGATGGGGATTTTGAGGAGGACAGTGAGAGCAATGATGAGAGCAAGGTGTGGTGTGAAGGTGATGCGACAGATGAAGACTGAGGACTTGAGCAGAGTTGGGTGTGGAGAGGCGGTGGAACGGTTGGCGAAGGCGAAATAGTGTACGTTGGTATGGGCATGTTTGAGGAGGAAGGATGACGAGCATGGTTTTTATAGAAGGGCTTTGGAGTTAGAGGTGAGGAGGTTTGAGGAGGAGGGGAGGGACGTCCAAGAACGACAGGCAAGAAATAAGTGGAGGAGGGAGAGGAGAGTGTAGGAGGGTTGGGTTAATTGAGGATGGAGGATGCATTGAATCGGGTGATGAAAGGAAGGAAGGAAGTCAGGGCGGTTGCTGCAAATGTGAGGGTGAATACGGCAACCCCCGTTGACGGGGACAAAAACAGGATTTAAAACTTGGTTTAGTTTAATAGTAGTTAATTTTCTGCTGGAAACGGAACAGAAAATTACAGCACAGTAGGCCCTATTGGGACCATGGAAAAAACAAGCAATTGCTCATAAACAGCCAAAACTGCAGATCGAAATCCAATTCAATTTGGAATACCCTTGCTCAAGATAATCTAGTGAAAGTAATAAAACAGGTGCTAGAATCAGGACAGCACCTTAAATACAAAAGTACGATACCATCAAACAAAACCAATTTTCCGACGGGCGCAGCCCCAGGGAAATAGTAGCTACTTAATGAAACCAAGCGACCATAGTTTTAGCCAGAGATCAAATAAAAGGGCATTATTTAATTTTTGGATATACTTCATAAAAATTTCAAAATTTTCACTCTTTCAAATTTTCAAATACTCAATGCAAGGCGCCTAGAACCCCAAGTGACTATTTTAGTTCGGTAAATAGTTCCTATGGGCTATGGCCTATGGGGGGCTTTCAGAATAGACACCCCATCCCTAAGAAATCTCGATAAGGAATATTATCCAACCCTGCGCTTTATTTGGGTGAAGATTATGAAGTTCTTTTTCTATGTATGAAAACCATCATCAACATAGCCTTAGGTGAACGAACCACCAGACCTCATGATAAAAATACTGAAAAATTGCAGAGTTTTGTTGAAAAATATTCTTAGGAGAAGGCAGTTTCTTACCAAGGGGAAGCTACAGTGGTGGAAAAAATTCAGTGAAAGCGTTAGAAATTTTGTTGGAGTCAGCAAATAACACCATCATTTTGGAGATGTAACCAAATTTTTTGGATTACTTTTGTTTTAATATGTATGGACATTTGGCAAATTGCAAATATCATTTGAGGTTGTAGAGCTAGAGTGAAGAAACTGTTGATAGATAGAACCTCTTGGCAAAGAGGTCTTGACGTGCTAATTTTTGGGGAAAACATTTTAATAAGTGTGTCATGCAAAAAATAGAAATGATTTTTTTTTACAATAATGTAAACAATTTAATTTTACGGCAACTTAATTTAGCGAATTAGCAAATCATCGTATTTTGCGTAATTTAATTTCACTAATTGAATCAACCTGCTAGGTTAGACTAGACTATAGGAATTCATCTTTATTGGCGCAAATTTAGCGATTTGGAGGTCTAGCGAAATAAGCGAAATTAAATTGCATAGCGAAATTTACTTGTTTTACAGTATTGTAGATGCTAGAGGATAGCGGCTGACAAACATTGTATCGTTTATAGCTGAGGGCTTCATGCATATATGGGTTTGGGGTGAAATTTATTAATATTTAATGAGCTAATTTTCATAATTGCACCAATAATAGAAAATACCTAATTAAGGTTATAGTAGGATGGTATGAGTATGGGGCATAGAACTATGTACCAGGAAAAGAAGTGGAATTGTGTATTATGGATAGCCCAAGTATGTAACCGATGTCTCTCACACTCAGCGTGCCGTGGTTTTTGTTGTGCAAGCACTCGAGGCGTCATCACTGTTGTTGCGCAAGCACTCGCATATAAAAATCTGTGCGCCACACGTTATGTTATCACTGTTGCATTTCCCCAGTGTTCCATTGTCTGATCGGCCAATTTTTTCTGCAATAATTATGCGAAAACCAATCGATTGAAGAAACCATGCCTCTAAAAAGATTCCTGCATCCCTAATGCACAAAAAGTATCCAGATGACCCCTGTTAATTTTGCTCAGAAAAAGAGATATTTGAGTTGGAGTAATAGCATGTGGCATCAGTTTTCTTGTTGTTTCACTCGCTATATGACGAACGTAAAATACTTGCGTGTCTCATAAATATGCATAAGGACTTTCAGGACTTAAGGACGATACAAAACAAAATATGATGGTGCCCAAAACTATGATAATGAAGTGCGTATGCTCATTATAATACTTTTGGGCACCTCGATTTTGCTTACGCCGTTTGTGGAGAATCCGCTTGTCTACCTTATATATGTCGTTGGTATGGGCCTTCATGCACACTGTTGCTGGTAACATTTATTGCATATTTGGTGAGCTAATTTACATAATTTATGCAAAAACAAAGAAATACATTACTTTCATGTTTATACTCCAACTTCATTTTGGCTTCACCTCAAATGTTCCAG
This sequence comes from Ophioderma brevispina, assembly GCA_023653785.1. Classification (NCBI taxonomy): domain Eukaryota; kingdom Metazoa; phylum Echinodermata; class Ophiuroidea; order Amphilepidida; family Ophiodermatidae; genus Ophioderma; species Ophioderma brevispina. Next base: position 73,042 of record JAMKCH010020405.1, read on the forward strand.
TGATCATGAAAGCAGGTTTGACTAGTGGTTCGAGAACTGCCTAACTATACCCTGATCAGGCTATTTTACCGTGTCATGGTAAAGAAGGTATTCACCAAAAGTTTCAATTACATTTTATTGTGTTTATTTCACTTAGGCCAAAAAGAACTTTGTCTCAGCTTCTTTTGTTATTTTTGGCTAAAATGTTATGTGCTATGCTTTTTTTTTACAAAATAAGCTATTACCTATGCGATTTATTTTTTTGTTTAAACTTGCACCGTGGTGTTTTTTAGAAATATACCATATGTGCCACTCCAATGTACACCTTCTGCTTTCAAGGCATGAAACAAACTTCACACAATAAAAAAAATACACTCTAAAGTCCATATAGTTCCACTTTTTCTTTTTTATTTGTATGGTTGCAAAATTTTGGGACACACATAAAAAACAACTTTAAAGGGGGATGGCCCGATTTAAAGGCTGACTCAGAGATTTCTTGAGGAGGGCGCCCTCAATTTCCAAAAAAAATCGTGTTTTTTGCATGTACATAATGCCTGTCCATATACTAATCACTGTGTGAAATTGCTAAGCTTAAATCGAATTACTTCATATAGAAAATCACAATTTTGTTATAAAATTCCGGATCCAGAATTTTTGTTATACACAGTATCCTATTGGACGTAATACTACACACAAATGTTTACTGCATCAAAACGAAAAATCCAATTCATCTCAAATTTCGGAATTGTGCATTTTAGGTTACTATCTTTAGTTCTAGTTGACTATTTTTCATTATTACACAAAAAATAATATTTCGAAATCTCTGAGTCGGACTTTAAGGATATGAAGTTTTCATCTTGATAGATTGGCCTTCACCCCAAAACCCCATCTTTAAATTTCGCGCCGATATTTCAATCCGTTTTCATGTGAGAGCTAAAATCGTGATATTGTAAGCCCCATAGAGTACTGTGTGAAATTAATATTGGTCGACTAAAATGGGGTGCATTTTCGCTCATAACTTCCAAACCAGACATCCTTTGGCCCTAAGATTTCACAGGGTAAATGAGAAAAATAGTGGCTTTCTTCTGATACCAAAATGTTGACCACTTCCGGTAAAATCTGGGGCTTCTGGGGACGAGGCTATTAGCAATCGGGCCGTGGACCTTTAAGTTTAAAAATTGCTGCTGGCACATAGAGCTATGAGCTTAATTTAATTTAAAAAGCTATGTGCGAGGGAAGCTGAGAAAACTTTTTGGGCCTTATGGATGTAAAAATAACAGTTTTTACATGATGGTGCTTTATCGTACAAATATCATTAAATACATCAATGAATATTGCACAATGCTAAGAATCATTCCTGGAATTAAGAAATAATTAAAATCACCATTGAAGACTACCATTTGAAATCAGGAAAAAGTAGGGAAGAAAATCTACTATTTTATGTGAAAAGAAGTAAAATTGTGATTTACAAGCAATCAAAATAATTGCATCCTAAATAATTATAATTTACAAAGTGAAAAAAAATCATACCCTAATTATGTATTTTTGATGGTTTGATACCCTAAACAGTGTATGCTCGTACATCGCCTGATCTTGGTAAAAGACCCGACATGAGCATGGTATCCCAACTTGGAATGAAAGCCTACACAGCCCTGGTGTATATGTCAGGAATCAACAATATTTATTTTCCCATCAAGGACAACTACAAAGGCTCTTAGCTTCAGTGTTGTTGCAACAACACAAAAAACACGCCATAACCACTGTACAAAATGATAGAACAATGTGACATCACTTTTGTAGACACTAATAGAACTAGCAACAATCAAAATTTAGAGGCTGGCTTTTAAAACAATGCCAAATGAGGAATGTGGCATTGTCAAATGTGCAATTGCCGTTTTAACTCAGGACAAACTGAAGAGACCAGTTACTAACCTGCTTATTAAAACTTTGCAAACAAATGTCACATTGTCTGTAGGACTTCATCAAATTGGGATTATGTCTACGTACCTAATGGCCCCTATAATACTGCAGGCAGGATCCATATGACACAAATCAGGTAAGAATACAAGCAATGAGAGGGACTATTATGTGCACTCTGGTAGCTAAAACTTTGCAGCCTGCAAGGATGGTAAAATTGTAGTTTTATTGTCTGTCCCCAGCTGCAGATACCATAAAGACTAATCCTTATACAAACACTGTGAACTTGTGTGAGAAAAAAGAAATGACTAAAATAAAACTGGTTATTACCATGGCAACTGATGCCATATGAATATTCAGAGTATTTTTTGCATGTTCTACCCAAACCCTTCAGCTTTACAGAGAACAACATTTTCTTATATGTGATGCGATCTGGGAAACCCGCCACATGGTGGGAATTTTTATTTTGGGTTTTAACTATCACTGCAGAGTTCGAAGTATTAAGTTTCCATAACTGTTTACTTCTTTCTTCTTTGATACACACATCAAAAGTTACGCCTTATATAATCTGACAAAAAATAAAGTACAATATAACAGATTTTAAGCTATTTTCTTTATTTTTTCAAAACTGTCCTGTGCAACATGTGGCGGGTTTTCCCAGATCACATGACATATTCAAGAAATGTCATAAAGGGGTGCACTTGGAGATAATAGTGAGGTTTAAATACCATTCACTATGATGGTACAAGTAGGTCTATTTGGACTTTTTTTCCTTGATGGATCCAAAGGAATTACACATTCTGGGTACAAGCACACACCTCATGCATGACATTTAACCTGCCTACTATGGCCATGTATTTCCTTGGATAAGTAACTCACAGAATGTATTTTTGTCAATGTAAACTTCTAAAACCACAAGATCATTAAAATAAACATTGTGAAGACTACCAACTTGGTATAGAGCAGGAACATGGACCAAGGTCAAACATTATTCACCCCTCACTACAGAAAAGTGAATCCTTGTGACTAGATGGACAAATATGGCATACATTTCAACTTGATTGGAGCATTTTAAAAGTTTGACCCCTGTGTAACCTTAAATTGGCCCCTATTGAAAAAGTGATACCACAATTTGAGAGTACTATCTACCTAGCATTGATGTAGAGGGTCCATACTAACTACCTAGCATTGATATAGAGGGTCCATACTTATAACTGCCAAAGGTGTTAAACCTTTTCTGTAGTGGGGGGAGAACGAACTCCTTAAGGTGTTGGCATTATGATTTGGTTTCTAAGGAGTACACGCAAGCCGACTCTTAATAAACTCGGAGATGAGCAAGTGTGTATTCGTTTGTGATTTTAGCGTCGCAAAAATTCATGAGCGATTTTCCCCCCTCTGCGTTTACGCGAATTTGTAAAGTGTTCGTAAAATCGCATAGAACTCTGTTGCTAGGACTTGTCTAAGAACACGCCTGATTAATTACGCGTCTCGCCTTTAACACACCCATTTTTTGTTTTGCTGCATGACATATAGGCGTAAAATAACGCGAGATGCAGCGTCTCTATTGAAGACAGAAATTTTCCCCTAAAATGTCCTTTTTCGACGATTTTCAGGAAAACTAACACAATTTCAGGAGATATTTATTAACTTCAATATCTTGTTAGAACTTGGTGAAAACAGCATTAAATACAAAGCTTAAAAAAATGGCGGCTGTGTATCAAAAAATTGTCAAAAACCACTTACACACAGTCATGTTACTCTGTATGGGGCAATCATGATGGTTAACAGTGATCAATACCATTGCGGTAACTGTAGGTCTACTCAAGTAAGTACTGACCACCCTTTGAGTTTTTGTGAAGTGTTTGCAGTTTGAAAATGAATGGAGAATATCTCAACCGTGAAACTGAACTTAAAGGTGCGTGTTCCGATTGTCTTTGGGACCCCCCTGATTTACCTGGAAGTAGTACAAATTTTAATATCAGATGAAAGACCCTGTCGTTCTCATTATCGTTCCGAAATTTGAGCCCTCAAATCCATTTCATTCCTAAAATATAAACCAAAAAACGCCATTTTAATGGTTAACCATCAATATTAGCAAAGTATTGAATAGGGCTTTGCAATATGCATTATTGCTTCTATCATCAAAACTGCAAGTTGTTTCCCACGGTACTTGATGGGGAGTATGTGCAGGTGCCAGACTCTCATCATGTAGAGAACACAATAGTCATAGATAAACATTTTAAAGGTGCTTGTTCTATTTACATAATAATTAAAGGCACTATCAGTGATTTGCTAAATCAGAAAATCAAAAGTCACATTTCTGCATTTTTGTAACGAGTATTGATGTCCCAACATACGCTGCAAGTGATAAATCTAAATGCAACATAAAGACAAAATTTGATATTTTAGTCGTTAATGTCCGAACGGACACTTACTGCAACACGTAATTGAATGGGGATTCATATCTTTGAACACTGCTGTTTTCTTCCTTTTCTGTCAATTTTCCATTTGGAAAATATGCCTTATGAGAGTCCTACAGACGTATCCTTCACTTTTAAGCCACTCGTGCAAATTTCAAATATTTTTTTATCTTTCAATTAATCACTGATAGTGTCTTTAAGTTGATTTCAATGAGGTGGGTTAAAATGAAAGAGACTTGCATGTTTTTCTTGTCGAAACTGATCAAGACTGCTTGTACATTTTCAATGTTTGCATGGTTTGGGACACGATTATAAAGAAGAAATATTGCAGCCGTTTTATTTTTAAATTTATAAGAGTAACTTGAAATAATTTGAGGTACCCCAATCTTGCCTGAGAAATTCTGGTAGCGATTATAGTTAATGTGTTCTCATAAGGAAAGCCCCTGATGAGATGTTGGGCTCATCGGGGCCCTTTTACATTCACTAATATTTATGAACATGTAAGTTCCATTCCGGTGTAGAAGTAAATATAGTCCACTGTACTTATAGTCCACCGTACTTATAGTCCAGCTGAAATGGTAAAGAATAGGGCACTTCATTAAGTTGACTCTTCATGCAACATTAGTTTCACGCTTTATTCCGTTATTGTCTATGGCTCCCGGTGGACTATATCTGCTTTCACAACGGTACAAACCTTTGAGGCTGTACTACATGTACACGTAAACCTGTACTAACAGTCAACACATTTCACATTTTTCATCCTTTGTATGGTTGGAGCCTAGCACAGTCTATGTGTACTTCTGTTTCTTCGGAGTCAAAAGCTTAAGACCTTTTTGAGTCATACTTTCAAGGCCATCGTAGGGATCCTTTCACCAAAGCAGTTCCTTGGAAAGAAGCTAACATTCTAGATAGAGATAAAGCATTTCCTGCTTCAGGATCTTCAAGCCTCTGCACTTCTGTTCAGCACTTGAGAGCATTTAGGAATGCCTCTCCCATGGCCCTCTGCAGTGGGGTGCTAAAATAATAAAGCATGTTTAAACTATCTTTGGTCCAAGGGGGTACTGAAAGAGCATTCCCGTGATAAAGCAGCTCACAAATGTCTCGGACAACCATGGCAGAGGAAGAAGCTCCTAGGGTACATGCCAGGAGCAAAGTTCAGCATCTCTAAGCCAATGAAATGCACCAAGCCGATATGTTGTTTTTACTACATGATAGACCCGGCGGGATGGAAGCTTTTTAAATATGTATGGTTTGACCATAGTCAAATGTTGCAAGTCACAAGAAGGAATTAGAGCCACTGGGTTCCAAGGATTTGGGAGAGGTCACAAAGGCATTCTCAAGCATGTCTAGTCGTGGAGAGCTGAGGTGACCTCATCTCCTACAGGCCGATCATGGATGAGAGATCGTGGGGAAGGTTAATGAGGTGATGAAGAAGCACAAGGAGAGGAGAAAGGAAATGTCACATCTTAAATGGATGTGGAGCAGTTATAAGGCCTTGAACAACAAGGAGACTCAGTTGATCAGAATGAAATGCACAGATGTAGTAAAGGAGGAGATCAAGGTAATGCCATCTCAGCTATCGATGGTGGCGGATGAGGTGCAGCTGCCAGCTTTCCTCAAGAATGTCCTTGATCCCCGGGAAGGATACAGATATACATTATTGGACAAAAATATAAAACATGTAGGGGCATTATTCACATCTGTTTGACCCCATGCAAATCGTCTCTTTTATTTTTAGAGCAATTTTAGCGCCCTCTATATGCCTATTTCCCATAGAAAGACGTGTAAAACTAGATTTTTATGAAAAATCATATTTGCCCACAATGAAATTTCATCAAATTTACACAGGATGTAGTTAGTGGCATAAATACTCCAACTTAGTCGTCAAAAGTGTGTCGCCGTTGATATTTTTTGTTTTATTCTTGTTTTTTCATAATAAATGAGACCTTCAAACAGCTGTGTATTACGAAGCTAAATGCTTCCAGTGATTTCAGTGTAATTTGTGGGTCTGCAGTAACTTTAATGTGTTAAAATTAGCTTAGTACATGAATATCACAGGCTCATTTGTATTAAAGCCACAAAGGTTATCTACAAGAGGGTGCATAGGGATTACTTTAGTAATCATCCAGAATCTCCATCCCCCAGGAAGGTCTGACCAGGAAATTCAGCTGAAGCGACGACAAAAGTTGGAAAAGCAAAGCCAGAAAGGGAGAAAGGAAAAGAGTGGGAATGAGATGGAGGAATGGAAGTGGGTAAAGAGGAATGGAAAATGGATGGAAGTGTGTGATATGCCTTCCACCCCTTGGGAAAAAATGGAAGGCACAAGCCCCATATTTACACCGGGCCAAGAATAACACCGGGAAAATTATGAGCTCATCCAACAACACTGATCCCTGTTACGCCCCTACTCCTTGGGTAGTGTCTCACATGTTGATGTCATGTGACCTTTGTCTCCATTCACAACCGCGATGGTAGACGACGTGCGTTTGGTGAACGCTGTATTTTCTTGTATTTTAACACCATGATCGGTGGTCTACTGGATAAAACCACTGCGGAGTGTTTTAATTATTATTACTAGGCGGTCCCTGGGTTTTGCGATCACCCTCTGGATTTGCGGTTCATTTGACCTTGAATGACCCCTGATGATCTTGTTGTGACCTATAAATCAACAATTGACCCCGCCCACCAAATTTCGTCTGGATACACCAAAGTTTATCCCATTTGACCTCCTTTGACCTTGAATGACCCCTGATGACCTTGTTGTGCATGACCTTTAAGATTGTTGGCATCAACAATCAAACCCACCCTCCAAGTTGCAAGTCCATACACCAAAGTTTATCCCATTTGACCTCCTTTGACCTTGAATGACCCCTGATGATCTTGTCATGACCTTTAAAATTTTCAGCATCAACAAACGATCCCGCCCGCCAAATTTCGTCTGGATACACCAAAGTTTATCCCATTTGACCTCCTTTGACCTTGAATGACCCCTGATGACCTTGTTGTGCATGACCTTTAAGATTGTTGGCATCAACAATCAAACCCACCCTCCAAGTTGCAAGTCCATACACCAAAGTTTACCCCATTTGACATCCTTTGACCCCTAATGACCTTGTCGTGACCTTTAAAATTTTCGGCATCAATCAACCCCACCCTCCAAGTTGCAAGTCCATACACCAAAGTTTATCCCATTTGACCTCTTTGACCTTTAAAATTTTCGGCATCAATCAACCCCACCCTCCAAGTTGCAAGTCCATACACCAAAGTTTACCCCATTTGACCTTCTTTGAATGACCCCTGATGACCTTTGATCCACTAACCAATACAAACTCGGTCTTCAGACGGTCAAGGGGCACCCACCCACCAAGTTTGAAGAATGTGCGACCCTCGGTCTCTGAAAAACCAACGCTTACCCCATTTGACCTTTGACCTTGAATGACCCCGATGAGTGTCTTCTCTTCTCTTTAGACAATCTTTGTGACCTGTCTCCTGTACTACTTGTTTGGATACCCTTTTCGTTGGATACTCTTCGGGTTTTTTGGCTAGGTAAAAAAAAATTAATGGAACAGCCACAAGTCTCTATTGGAGGACAACTGTGCAGACAACACTCTAATGTGGAGTGCCAATTTACCCTTCCTCCATTCCGCACTGCCTCCGAGATGCCAGGGAGGAACATAATTAAGAAGCCAGTTTTGAACAAAGAACAATAAAGGAAAGGATGGTTGGTGTTTAAAGGTCTCGGTTTACTTTCAACGAGGGTGTTTTATGTTTCTACTTTCTGCTGAAACCTGAGTAAGGCTGAGACAACAAGACTAGAATTGAATTTCCCAATACTACATGTATTTTATTGGCATTAACATAAAGTTATAAATTGTTATATCACAAGAAGCAGGACTTTATACCTATTTTTTACTTTAATTTTCAATTTAGATTTTCTTGAAGTTATTTTCAGTGGCAACTGTGTTGATATCTGTGTTGACACAGATACCTGTTTCGGGTTAAAAAAAATGACCAGATGTTAATTTATATTTCTGTATATGCAACACTGTTGTAAAGATGATGATATGTTATATTAGACAAACGGAGTCATTTGATTTCTTTCTTGTCAACTGCCTCCAAAATGTAAAATAGTGGAAAAAAAGAGTGACCAAAGAATGAAAATTACCAGGGGCGTAACCAGAACTGACCCTCGGGGAGGGAGGGGAAGGCCCAATTTTTTTTCCCGGTTCCTGGAGCGTGATTAATGTGCGAACGTCTTGCCGCAAAGGCCTACACTGGTGAGGTCCAGGGATCTGTCTTATAGGGTCCATGGTGGGCTCCAGGGGTGAATCCCGGCGGGTGTCCAGGGGTGGCGGTGCCCCCGGAAGCTCCTAGGGTTTTCCGTCTTAAAAAGTAGTGTTTCAGAGCACAATTTCAAAATAAATTTGTTTGAATCTACAATAAATGTTTCCTTTGCCTTTCCTTCTCTTTCATCTTCTCCCTTCTTTTCTTCATTTTTCTCTTCTCCTTCCCTTTCTCTTCATCCCTTTTTCTTCTCCTTTCCCTTCTTTTCTTCTCTCTCTCTTCTTTCCCCTTTCTTCTCTCTTCCCCTCTTTTTCTCTTCTTCCTCCCTTTTCCCTTCCCATGTTTTGCTCCCCTTCCCGATTTTTTGTGTCCTGCCCGACCCCCACTGCATGGTTACGCCACTGAAAATTATATTGGTAAAGAAATGAAAGAAGTACCATGCATGATGAACTTTTGAATTCCACTTTGAAAATGTTATTTTAGAAGATATTTTATTATTTGCAAATCGCGGAGAGTATATTTGACAAAACAAATCTTCGAAAGATGCGACATTTCACTCGGTGATGAGCCCTGTGATCATTCCGTTTTTTTTCTTTTCTTATATTTCGTTTTCTTTTTAGTTTACTTTTATTTAGCATTCTTTTTTTCTTCTTCTTTCTTGTCCTCCCTTTCTTCTTTTCCCCGTTTCGGTTTTCTTGTGTTTTGTTAAAAATCACATTATCAACTTCACAAAGAACGAGTAGAAGAAAACAGCCATACCAAGTGACAGAGCAAACGACCACCCCCAAAAAATAATAAATAGACCCACACACTATTTAGTTCTTTCCTCTTCATTTCTTTCAGTTTCTTCCTCTCTTTTTGGTTTGTTTTCCCTTTTTAAATATATTAATTACAATGTGGGCAAAAATAGGCCCCATGTCACTGGGGAAATTGCGTAAAGTAAGGCAAAGATTTCAAAAATCGGGCAAAGTCACCTGAAGTTGCCGAATGGCAGAGCTCGCCATCTTTGGAAAACCTTGTGCAACTTAAGGATATTTTTGCGGAATCGGTAATTTTCAGCCTACTTTATGCATCTTCCCCAGTGACATGGGGCCTGATGAGCAATTTTTGGTCATGTGATGTCCATTTATCTGCATTGCTATGTTAAATTAAGGGGTTTGATGTGTTAATGAACTACTCGATAAAATTTTCCAGAATTCACATAATGGTATTTACAACGGTGCTGTGATTAAGAATCTGAAATAAAAAATGGGGGTCACCGACTTTGTTTTTGAGCTATAGCCAAAACAAAAAAGGTATGTTGTCACTTTTTAAACCACGCAAGTCTATGGGAAAAGTCAAAATTTGACGTTTGGTTCGCCTACAAAATAAAAACTTCTCGATAAAATTTTGTAATTTCTAAAAATGTTGAGGTCCCGATGTCGTTTTTCAAAATGTTGAAATAAAAAATGGGGGTCACCTACTTACTTTTTCCATTAAATGCCTAAAACAACTCAAATTTTAGTCTTTTTAACAATTTGGGCGCCTCGTTGGGCCGCAAGAAAAGTGCGAGAGCAGTGAACGCGTGCGTAGAGGATGCGCGCCTGAATGCGGGCGTAGAGGATTGGCGTGATTTGTTTTTGTTTAATTTTGGCGCGAATAAATGCAAACAAAAACGCACAGAGATCCACGGTATCTGTGCGTGGAACTTTCGCACCTCAAAATGCAAAGTCTTTCTTTTGCCGCCGAAAGTGGGTGCTAAATTGAATGATCAAAGCTCAAAACAGCTTGCGCGTATTAAAACAGATCACACGTCAAACACCTTAACACTCACATTGACACGCATGTGTTCACCAAGGGCCCCAGCCTAGGGAGCATATTAAAACACCCGTGAAAATAAAAAAAAAGTAAAAATCGTAATATACATTTTCATATCGTTCTCCATCACATATATCACTTACAAAACGATAGCCATTTAGGTTTCGGTAGGGAGATATTGAACGTATTTTCTTATAAGGAAAACAATAGCATTCTGGAGGATAAAAGCGCCCGTATCTCTATTTCTACAAACATGGATACGTAAACACAATCTTAAAATCACTTTCAGATGATTTGCAAACCAAAAAAGCTGGTATTATTCTATAGTGGGAACTTGTTGAAATCAAAATTTAACAACTGACAACAAATTCACCTTACATTTTGGAGATATACACCAGGCCCGTAGCCAGGAATTTATTGGGGGAGGGGGGGGTGCGGATTTTCCAGAAGTGGACCTATATCGAGCGTGAAACTAATGGGTGGGGTGCAGGGGGCCGCCTTAGGGTCCCTGCTGGGGTCCTGGGGACCTCCTTATGGGCCCTGCTGGGGTCCCCCTAGTGGGGGGGGGGTCCAAGGGGCGAAACCCCGGAAGCTCTGCGACTTTTGACAATTTGAACATGAATTATATGGTATAAAACCATTACTTTTCTGGAAAATATGCCTCGGGCCGGTGCTGGAGGCAAAAAAGCGGCAAACTTCAGCATGATAAAGCGGACCTTTTTTGCAGATTGCCCCCCCCCCACGGTCCTGATAATGCACCGACGGGGTTACATTTAACCATTTTTATGGTCGGAAAAGTGTAGAATATCCCATTGGTGTGCAGTTGTATCTGCCCTGAAATTAAATGACATTCTCCAATTTTTTGTAATGAAATTGGGGATCCAGAGACTTGTATTATGGTATCAAAGAACTTATAGGTCATAGACTTATCAAAATTCCAATTTGGCTTCTCGCAAATATGGTGTATATGAAAACAGTTTCTCGTTTAAAATTTGGGGTTCTATCAATTTTGGACTTCAGCCCCATGGCTATCTCCATTTTATTTGAAGAAAGTGCTGCTGGATTGCAAAAACGTGTTGTTTAAAATTCAAATTACAGATATGACCGGTACACGTGAATTCAGATCAATCAAAATTGTCTGCTCTTTGTCTATAGGCCTATAGGACCATACAGACTATCAAAAAAAATTATACAATCAAAGATTATTTTTTTTGTCAAATGTTAACCGATTCTTTTTAGGAATATTCCAGCTTTAAATCAGGCCCGTAACCGGGGGAGGGGGGCTGGGGTAGTGGTAGGGGGCGGGCGAGGGGCGAAAAAAAAAAACAAATCCCAAAAAGCCCCTAAAACCCTAAAAACGAGCTAAAAACCAAAAAAATAGATTACAATAGACCAGTTAACATCAATGTTTGTAAACATGTTAGGGCCTGGTATCTTGAAATAGGTCGGCCTGACTGTTACACACTGTTATCTGTTAAGAGTTTTAATACTATGGGCCATAACGATTCGCAGGAATGGATTCGCAGGCAACAAAAGAAGTGACATAGGATGTTAACTGGCCTATAAATTAGGGTTGTTTTATGTTTTGCTCCAAAAAAAGGTTAAAATTTCGGTAAAAAAGGTCCACTTTTGCAAAATTCGCCCGGGGAAGTCCCCTTTTAAAATCGCCCCCTAAAAATCCTGGTTACGGACCTGCGAGCTTTCATGAGATTTTTAGTTGGTTCAATTTGGGAAGACGTTTCATATAGAAGTCCCAAGTATATGCAAATGAGATATTTATTCCGTTAAGCGCAACTGCACAGCATTGCATGCTTGGGACTACTATATGAAAACGGTTACAGTAATTTGGGGGTCTGATTCAGGAGTTATGGCCAATTATCTGAGACGCTTGAAAAACCCCTGGGCCAGTTTCCGCTATCCCGATATCAACACAGTTTTTTTTTATCTTTTAACATCAGAGAGGTAGCAAAATGCATTTATTATTACTTTCATCACATTTCATAACAGTTCCACATAATTTTTTACCATGAACATCATTCAAAACATTTTCCATTATTTAAGAAATAAAGGGTTTGCAGTGTCATTTATGGGTGAATAATGTGTCCGAGGTCAGAAAAACTAAATAATGGGTGAGGCGCAGCCGAGCCCATTATTTGAAAGTTTTCTGGCCGAGGATACATTATGAGCCCATAAATGACACTACAAACCCTTTATTTCTATTCTATTAGCTAAAACAGCTTCATTTAATAAGAAAATGCATTGGCGACCCATTGTTGCAGAATAGTGGGCAGTAAACTGACCAATCAGAGTGCTGCATTTTCAATAATGGGCAGCAGAGGTAATATAATTCATATTTTATGTCACAGATGTAGTTTCATTTAAAAAAATGTCCATCTCATTTCATAACACAGGTTTGGTATAAATATCAACAGTGATCATTTGATATTACTCGTATATTCTGTTATGACGTTTCGTAGACGTCAAAGGTCAGAAATACCTTTCAAACACAAATAAATGAGCCTTGTGCACAAGTGATCTACATTTTATATAATAAACAATTTTAATGATCTTCATAGATTTGGTTCAAGAATTTGGAATGTCCAAAACAAAATTACAATAAAATTACACACAATATTTAAGATTATACTATTACTTAAAGTTCAGTATTGTCCAGTGTTGCAAGAAGCGTTGCAGTTCAACGATGATATGTCCTCACAGCGAAGAGTCCAAAATGACAGCGCATACATCACGCTTGAAAGTCTTCAAGTAATATATTCCATGAGAATCTTCTCAGTCCTGAAGGTAATTTTGTCCAGCAGTTCAAGACGACAAGGTTAAAAAATCTGTAAACCGCCAATGGCGGTATGGACGGATTGCTTTTTCTCCTAGTAGTGAAGTAGATAAGTCATAATTTCACCAAGATCGTGCAATTATGGACAAACAGCATGGAAACTAGGCACAAGCCTCCCTTGGGGTATGTAAAGCAATTTCAGAACGGGGTGCCAAAAAATTCGACACAATAATGACGTCATAGGCCACGCCCCTTTCTTATACATATTTCGTAGTATCTAGTAATGTTAAAAATAATTACTTTCAATAATCATATCAAGCTTGGTAAGCAAATAAAGCGTGAGACATGTAGAGTGCTAAAATGATCTAAATATTTGAATCTTTGGTAAGTAGAGGTCAGTTGGGGTCAGTAAGGTCATACGTTACCATTGGCCAGTTTTGCAGCTGATAACTGGAGTTAAAGCTTGGTGTCAAAGTGTAAAAAAAAAATAAAATGTGATATCCCATTGGTCACTCCTATGGGTATGTTGAGAAAATTGCATGTGAGAAGCACCACAACTACTTTACTGCAATAATAATGTACCATAACAACGAACCTTGTATAGTAGTAGGTGCCACCGTAATTCGTAAATCTTGAGGTTTAGTATACTTGGCATTTAATATACAATTAATTTTCATTTGCGAGTATTTACAGGTTAGTGATAGGCCAGTCAAATTAGGAAAACAATGAACTATGACTAATTGCAACATACTTTATTTCTCCCGATTGGATTGGGAAAACTTTAGAACACATAATCAAAGGTTTTAACAAAATCAAACGTAGTAGAATATGTATGGGGGCAAGTTTGATACAGGGTCAAAGTATTGAAATCGGGCAGAAATGAGGGGGGGGGAACACCCTCTCCCTAATTCCCACCCCCCCTTTCTTTAATCATTCCCTTTTATCTTCCGTCCAAGCTCCACCTTACCCCCTCCCATCCCCCATCCCCCACCTACTCCCCCCCCCCCTCGCCACCCCCCTCCCCCCATTCTACCGACCGAAAAGTATGTTCACACCCTCGCCTTTCAGGGATTAAAGGGACATTTATGGCATAAAAAATGGACATAATGAAAAGGACCCTACTGAAATCACTTCACGATTGAAAACAATTTGGATGTTGACATTCTTGTAAAAAACAGGGGAAGTAATAAATAAAGTTGGGGAAGGTGGCAGTTGTGGCAATTCTGGACAGAAAGCAAGGTGTCAACGTTCCTGACAGAATGTAGAGTTTATCTAGCATGGTTTGCGACAATTTCAAAAGAATTCAGACTGGGATGCCAGGCATTGTACTTAGGCTTGAGAAGATTTGATCTGGTGAAGTAAAGAGGCGTAGGCGGGATTTACACATATACAATAGCAATGGTATGTGAGCTGATGCAAACATGCTTTTCAAGTTTGGTAAATGCTGGCTCCACGTTAATGCAAGCGCCTGTTCCCGAACTATTACCACAAACTGGCCACCAGTGCTGGCACGACCTCTTTTAGTCGGGGGGGGGGGGGGGTAAAGTGAAATTCGGGGGGGGGGAAAGTATTAAATATCGGAGAGACTTTTAATCAATTTTGGCCAAAATCGCTGATGAATTTTGAAAAAAATCCCTCATTTTTCTTTCGGCCGGGGGGGGGGGGGGGGGACTAGGGGGACAGAAAAAGCCCCCATTCCACACCCCCCACCCCCCCCCCCCCCCCCCGCCCACACCGTGGCGCCGCACTAATGACACCTCCCCCCCCGGAACTCTTCGTGTTTTTACTGTTTTTACAGAATGTAAACAGTCCAAATGTTTTCAAACTCGTGGTTGGGAAGTGATTTCAGGAAGGGTCCTTTCATTATTTCATTGTTTTATACCGTTATTGCCCTTTAAAAGGTATAGTTTCCCTATCTGAAAGTAGTACTTTAACCGATATTAGGCAAAACTAGGTTCAAGGTCACAAGGGGTAAAATTTTAATTTACGTTGTATTAATATTATGTCAAATTGTCAGCTATGGTATGGAGCCCAAAATATACTGTTGCCACCCATATATGAGATTGTTGTTGAATAATTAGAATGCAAAGTTACCTGGGGGATGGTGAGGTCACTAACTATAACTCTTATTCTAAATTGAAACGGTCAAACACAGAATCTATATACAATTTAGTATCTAGTGTTGACCAAATGACACACATTTTAAAAAACAGTTGGAGTAAATTGACAAACTTACCCAGGGATTACCTTGCACGTTATGGGCATATTGTAATAAAACTATAGATCCACAGAGCTACTGTTTGAACATTATACCTTATTTAATTCGAAACAATTCAATTACCCCTGTACAAACTTATAGCAATATACAAAAAAGAGTCGTACACAAGAGAGATGGTCAAAACATAAAAAAAGTCAATCCACTGTTACGTGCCTGTCCAAAAAAGCTTGTATGATTGTTCATTTTCCATCAATGAACGCAATGACATTGGATAAAAATGAGGATGGGGTCAGGAGTTCTATAAGATACCAGATATTGGGTAGGCTTTCTGGAAGCGACCTTGTAACAATTGAGCACAAATATTCATTTAACTGACACTATCGAAAATGCTACAGAAGTACCCAACAAACAATCCGCCATTAAAAACAGGAGAAGACTAAATCAAGGCATTTTCCTATGATTCAAAATGTTGTAGACAATCACCCGTCCAGGAACTCTCTGCACATAATGAATGAAAATATTTAAAGAAAAAGCCAAAACCGAACAAAACAAAAACATAAAAGAGCAGGATTTGAGAGTTCCCTTGGTGACGTAACAGCAGTTATAGAAACACAGCTGGCCTATCACATGAAATGGCTCTTGCTGTGGAAATGATTGGCACATCATGATGGATATTGTGGACAAACAAGTCTGTAGACAGCCGGGGTATGCCGTGTTTGAAAACTTGATTCATTATGAAGATGGCCACATGACAAGGACCTGTCGCAACCAATGAGTCTCAGCACGTTATACTTGGGCAAAGCTTCAACGGAACTTGATTTGCAGCTCACAATACTTTTGATGGGGATTTTTCTAGATTAGGACTGTAAGACGATGTAACCTTGGTCAAGGGGGTCTAAATTATTTCACCACCACCATGGTTGTAGTGCCTACCGCCTCATTGTCATTCGGACATACATTGAAAAGAGGAGAGTATTGGGCTTTTGAGGAATGTAATATGTTACAGACTTTCAAGAAAGTGACAATTGACACGACTAATGCATGATGACAAAGAGCCAACCTTCCAATACTGTGATATCATTCTTATTTTCATATAGTGCTTGTGTGATATTGATGTGTACTTTTATAAAGGGGACTCTAGCACCTGGTTCTTTGGCAGGAACCATATGGATTCGATTCATGTATTAAATGGTTTCCTGAAAAAGTAAGAGGGATTTTGAGGACATTCTGGGTTATCAAAAAAGGCCTATGATAAAAGTTTCCTGCAAGTCCATCAAAATGCTCTCCAGCTCTTAGAAGGATTAGGTGGACTGCCAGCTACTGCTCAGGATTTTGACAACTCCAGAAAGCTATTGTAGACCTTGCTACCTGAAATATCGAAAGGTAAGTAGAGGACTGCTGAAGTCTATGGTTCAGGAAAATTACCTCTAACTTGACATTAGTGAACGGAAAGTGGCTCGCCACCCGCTACAGGATTTTTTGCTCTGGACTTCGTGCCTTTGTCCTGACAAAAGGTATATAGTGACTGAGGACCCAGACCTTATATTATTAGTTTTTGAATTTTGGACAATTGTTTTTGAAGTGAGACTCTGACAGAAGTATTTGACCTGAAAATTTCAATTCTAATCGCATTCATTGATTGCCACCGTTAAGTTTATAAAAAACCCCTCTCTCCCTTGCGGACTGCCAACCAAAAGTGTAACTTTTGAGTTAATCAGTTTTTATATAACAGTCCATTTTGCAAAAACTTTTTATTAGGTCCGTAACGTCTGTAGACATCAGGGTGGGTGATTTTAAAGCTGAAAGAAAAAAACCAAAGATCTAAAAAATCAAAAGCGGTCATTTTAGGGTTAAATTCCCAATGATAACCGTTGTGGACGTACGTTCCAGAAATTGTTCAATTTGGACTCCTCAACGGACCCCGAAATGCCATCATTTTCTAATTAATGAACACAGATTCTTAAACAGACAAACGTTTCAATCAAGGATAGAAGTTATTTACCACTTTCAAATTTGCAATTCTGTTTTAATGTAAACATCAAAAGGACGTACGCAGGTGCTTGATAGTGCCATTTTGGGAAGTACGGGACCGCTTGCGCAGTTAGGTCACAGTTTTTTGTCATATCCAACAAAATCTTAATTATTTGTAAATTGACTACGCCTATTTGGTCATAAACTAAATATATTTACCTATGATATGAATGAAACAAATATCAAGTTATTTGGATGATTTATTTTTTTACAATGTCAAATTTGTTTGGCATAATTACGGAACTGCCCTTTATTGTATGCAGGCCATGTGGTGGAATTTGATACCAAATTTTGTGAACATTTGATATCAAATGACCGACAATGACATTAGGACCTTAAAATGACCCCAAGTAAGATCCCTTCTAAAAGTATCTTTAAGACATCTTTATGTTCCAGGCTTTAATTGATTACCACCACATGATAGGTTCTTAGGAATTTCCCTTTTGAAATTAATTAAGCAAAGGCAAAAAAGGGGGCGGGGCATCTGACGCAATAATGAGGTCCGATTTTTGGGCACCCCTTCTAGTTGCTTTGTACATCCCAAGGAATGTCTGTGCCAAGTTTCATGCTTTTGTCCAGAAGTGCACCATGTTTATGGTTATCTACGACATTATAGGGTTATGGCAGCTCGGGGGTGTGGAATAATATGGGTGTACATTGTGTATGGATAGTCTATACTTGACGCAGAAGGTGGAGGACCAAAAAAATACATCGCGGTCTAGGACCGCGAGTGTAGTCTGCCGTCGCGGTTGGGAATGGGGCCAGAGGTCACCAAGGTAACTGAGGTCACCAACATGTCACCCCACCCTTACCCCCTCTTTCCCCAAGTTACATCATCGTAGCCCTTATGGAACTTAGACGGCATGCATATATTAAAGGGTTCACATTTTGACCCGGCCAAGGTCACCAAGGTCACATGAGTCAACCACATGTCACCCCACACCACCCCCTCCTTTCCACCAAGTTTACATCCACCATAGCCTTAACGGAACTCATACGGCATTGCAATATATTAAGGGTTAACATTTTGACACAGACACACACAACAGGCATACGACCCGAGTTATCCCTATGTGCCTTCTGCAAATTCTTACAGATACGACCACAAACAAAGTCCTAAGCCAGTCTGCACCTGCATGGAAGGCACTTGAAGCTATTAAGTGGACTGTTGGATCCAAACATCAACCAAAACTCCATATCAGGCAGTCAGGCGGTCGCCTAGGAGCTTATCAAATGCATGGTCTAAACACTTTCAGTCAATCTACAAATCATATAGGAAAAAAACGATTGGACTTTTTCAGAAATTTTGACCTTTTTTGAAATTTCCCCACCCCCTGTCAGGGACCCGGGAGGGACCCTGGGGAATGGATTAAATGGTTAGTAGGGGTTGTACCCTCCTACAAATATAGCTAAGTTGGGTACTCTAGCTCATCTGGAAAAAGTTATGGCAAAAGTTTACCTTTTTTGTGAAATGTTGGACCTTATTTTTTGACATTTCCCCACCCCTGTCGACCCAGGGGAGGGACCTGGGGGAATGAATTAATTCCAGGGTCGTCGGGGCTTGTGCCTCTCAATATACCTAAGTTTGGGTACTTCTAGCTCATCTGGAAAAAAAAAAAAGTATGGCAAAATGTTTACCCTTTTTTTTTGTGAAAAGGTGACTCTTTTTTGACCATTTCACCACCCCCTGTCAGACCCGAGGGAGGACCCTGGGGGTAGGAATTACATGGCTAGTAGGGGATGTGCCTAAGACAATATATCTAAGTTTGGGTACTCTAGCTCATCGTGAAAAAAAAAGTTATGGCAAAATGTTTCCCTCTTTTGTGAAAATGTTTGAGAGGACCTTTTTGAAACTTCCCCACCCCCTGTCAGACCAGGGGCAAGAGGACCCTGGGGGAAAGGGATTGCCAGGGTTAGTAGGGGCTTGTGCCCTCCTACAATATATCTAAGATTTGGTTTACTCTGGCTAATCTGGAAAACAAAATTATGGCAAAAGTTTAACCTTTTTTGTGTCCAGACACAAACACACTTTACTACGTACACACACACACGTCCACTCAAGACATTGCAATTCTAAGCCGGATTGCCTACGCAATCGTTCCAAAAAGTCCCCTCGACGACACTAATACTCCACAGTTATAAGGTCCAAGATAATGCACACGCTTTATATCTGTCACACAATTGGAATTCTATTTTGATTACCAGCACTTTGGCTTCAAAGGACGACAGTAGAATAAGTTACAGCGACTCTGCTAACATGGAATTATATTACGGAATAGGTTACTTTAACAGGTCTGCTCCTTAGTGCAGAGAAAAACTAGCTATGACTTCAAGCTATGTGGGAGCGGGCCTAAGTCCTTCAGTCACAAGTATTTAACTTCACACAGATAGATTCCCCTTCTAACAATAATCATACATCATTTCATCACTGAATAAAAATAACTTTACATAGACTGACCAATTGGAATTCAAATAAATTATATCATCTGAATGACATCACTTCCCATATTAAAACTGGGGGAAATCCCCAGATCATGCATGCAAGTTTTGATCTTAAAGCATAAACAAGTTGACTCAGTTTCTAAGTTTACATCTTGGGGAATTCCCCGTTTCCCTTATTGTGCAATCTATCTAACAGGTGCATTTTGCACAAACAACTCTATAGGGATATTCCCCTTTTTCTCTTTTATAGTAAACAAAATACTTTTCCCATGAGAAATCTTTTCTCAAATAAAATTAAGAAAATAATATTTTGTTCAAAATTTTGAGGGTAATATAACAAAATTCAATTGCATTATTTATCACAAGTTAATCGCATAAAGTGTATAGGCTGGGACCCACTGCTCAAAAAGTCGCTTAGAAAAGGTTTGCACCTGGCTCAGAAAGATATACGAATTTTGACCTCAGATACGGTTGGTATATATCTTTGGATACCCCAAGTGCTGTTGTAAAATTATCTTTTCTTGTCCGGTGATGTAGTGGTGCTATAACGTGAAGGTTATAAAAGTGCTAAATGAAAAAGTAGCTAAGAAAACGGTATTAGGGGTAGGGGTATCATATAACAGATAATCAGAGTTACGTGTATATCATAAGCGATTAAGACGTTTGCCATATAAGAATAATGATGATTAGAGTCTATTTTGGTGAAAAAATGCAAAATAGAAATTTACAAAAAAAATTAGACGGAAGAAATTAGGACAAATATCGAAATGATCTCTACAAAATAGGGTCCTTATTCTTCACAAAATTTTGAATTATTCGAGATTTATCTGCTTTATGTCTGGCGAATGGATTTTTCTTTAATATTGTGTCTTGTAATGTGTTGTTTATTTATCCATAAGCAATGGTCCCAATAATAAACGTTTTAATAGACCATTTTACATGTTACACACGGTGGGGGGGTGTCTAATTGAAATTCTAATTAATATTATAACGCATTTAAGATTTTCAACTTTTACTTGCAATAAAAAAAAGGTTGCGATACATACGTTTTGTCTATGCCGGATTACTTCAGATTGCAATGATTCGTAATAATTTTGAGATGCAGTAGCAGCAGGATGGATGATATGGAGAAAATTAACCACGGTTCAAGGAATTTGTCCTCCCACCCCACCCCACCCCCAAGAAGAAATAGCAACATACGCGAAATAGCTAGCGTGCAAATTGTCAAAATTATAAACAGCATGTAATGCGCCACAACGATCCAAATCTTCTAAGTTAATTGCTAAGCAGATTTGTTTTTAAACACACATGAGTTTGTGCATACAACCTGTAGTTTTACATAGTATCAAGTTAGCAACAAGGAAGAGAGAATATCGTTATAATCAATAATCAGTAACAATGGTGATAGAAATGATGCAACCTTGCGTAAAACATGCTTCGTTGCCCCAGGAATGGTTCAACCCAAATCACGGAGCACATGTTTAACGTGTGATGTTTCCGTAGTGAATTTGAGGTTTGACTGTAATTGATTCCGAATTCGAACATCTTGTCCCATATTTTCTCTAAAATTTGATAATGCAAGGATGACTTTTCAAGTGATGGATAGTGATATGTGGCACCGATGGGGAGCTTTGACGGGCCATTCTCCGTTAAAGTGTTCAAGTTGGTCTCCAAAATGACGAAATATCAACATTAAGGAATTCCTGAAAATCATTGAAAATCGTAAACTTTAATATTCTCAGAACACGGAACAATGCATGGGTGATCTTAAAAAAATATCCGATTTTTAGTATATTGCCTAACGTTAACACTTAAGTAACGTATCTGTCGTAACGTATCTGTCGGGCCTTTTTCTTAGTCGTGCTGTTCTTGATGAAAGTACGTGCTTCACCGACTTAGTCTCTATACGTTATCAGGTATTAGCTTCATTATCTAAACGCATGGTGCGGGTGCTATTCGACTTTATGAATCACGCGTATTGCAAGAGGCGTAACAGGAGGGAGAGTAACGTATCTGTTCGCCGGTAACAGGAGGATTTCTTTCATTACTAGGGCTGGAAACGTTGAAACCAGATTTTATGCCAAAAAAAAACATGATAATATAAACATTGACATCTAGTCATGGCAGAATGGTTTTGAAAGTATGGGTACATGTTGGTGAAAAAGCACCAAAATTTGGTCACAGAGGTAGATATTGATATGCTAAACAAATTGGTCTAGGGGCCAATTTAATTCCTTCCAATATGGCCGCCATATTCAAAATGGCCGCCACCCTATAAAAAAGGCATTAATATAGGTTCAAAACATGCTTTATTGCGCATAGTGCGTTATAAACTTATTATATATGGTCAAAATAACTTGTTAAATTCAATATTTCTGTTATTTCACCCAATCAGAGGTTTAATTCCAAATGGCGGTTACACATTGATGCTAATTCAAGATGCTGCGGTGCACAGGAAAAAAGATGCTTATGTTGAGTTAACAATGCAAACCATGGGTTCGTTGATATTCTAACACTTGGGCCCTCAAATATCCAAATTCTACATTTGTTGTTGTTAAATGCCAATGTAATGATATCAAAATGGCTGCATGATTACAAATGGCTGCCAAAACTGATAACTGCAGCCACTGATAAATGTGATATGTTAAAGTTAGAATGATTTATGTGTCATGGAATGATAAGAATTTAATCAACATTTAAAACTTACTTGGTGTCTGGTATGGTTAAAACATTGACATTATTGTCTGTGTGTATCACATAAAACAGATTGGCTGTTCATGTTTCAAACATTAATAACTGCCTTAAATGTACTGCTGATTTTATGCCATTCTACCAGGTAATTGTTTATGGTGTGTCTTGTGCGTTTCAATGTGTTTTTCTAAGAATGTTGTATATATATAAAATAGCTGTTAAGTCGCTCTGTTAGTATTAATAACAGAGTGGTTAATTAATGCTTACAATGGACCAAAACCAGAAAATGGAGGGGTATGTGAGGCATTACGTTAAACTACTTAAGTATTTTTGGATTGTTTTAGTCATCATTACTCATCATTCTTCATTTGTTATTTCTGTACCTTGTAGAACCTGCATTCTACATTGCATGCATCCCTTCATGAAGATCTAGATAGCGTAGATGATAGATGCAGGATTCTTACTTCATGCAGCCCGAATTCTGTGTCAGGACACCAAAAAGGTCATGTGCGTATGGGATACGACGTTGTTTATGTTTTGGTTTTTCTTTCGAGCATTGTTCAGGCAGTCCAACCTCACCAAACGCTGGCTAGCCATTGGTATGGGAAAGAATCACAGATCATACCAGCACAACCGATTTGTCTCTGCTGCTCGGTTTACACCTTCACCGGTTGACAATGGAAAAGGAGAAAACAGCATGTAAAGTAAGCAACTCTCCCTGAAGTTTGTAAAAACTTTTGCACCCCTTGAAAGAACTCCTTCAGAATACCTTGAAAGAACTAAAAGCAAACAATTGAAAGATAATAAAATATAATAATAATACGGAGCATTTATATGGCGCTCTACAGCAAACAGCGCCTCACATTATTATTACGCCGCCTGCAAGAAATCGTCACGATCATATTGTCACTTTAGGTGGCTGCTCGAAGACATGCCTTAAAAGCGCCCAAGCCTATCAGCCGTTAGATCGTAATTCCCCATAGCAGCTACCTAGATTTCGCTTGGGGGACGAGGCAATGGAGACGGGTTGTCCTCAGGTACGACAGAACCAGTTCTGCGAGAGGGTTGATGATTGCTCAGTAGAGAGTTTTTTGCTATTAAAGGGAAGATCTATTGAGTTCATTCCCACCTACCTCAGATGCACTGTATCAGCACTCAAACAGAGCAGCATATCAGCAGGACATTGCTGGGGCAAGCATTGCTGCGAGCCCAGAGAGCTACCAGACCAGAATGGGGTTGGAAAATTGCAGCTTCATAGTTGTAGGAACCTGTATGGACAACCTACCAGAGGCAGTCAAAAACATGTCAAAAAATGCAGAAGTGTGGCTGTAATGTAACTGTCTTGGGGGATGCAAGTGGTAAAGGATTCTTATAATTATTGATCCAAACACAGTGGTTCTCAAGTATGATCCAGCCAGAGGGGGGTTTACAATGTCTGATCTGATTCCCCCCAAATGAATTCTGCAGATCCTTGTCTGTGCATAGTTGCAACTCCAACATTGGGCAGACACGGAATTCTCCAAGTCCTTGTCTGTGCATTGTTGCGCCAACATTGGGCAGCTAAGAGTTTCCATTGTCTGTGGCGCTGTTCTACAATAAGGTAGTGTCCATGATTGCTTCAGTTTAGCTCATTATGCAAGGAAAACAAAAAAAACAACCAAACTGTGGATCATCGATTCTGTTTCTCAATTTGTTGGGACATCGCCATTCAGCCCGATGAGGAGCAGCTCCAGGTGGGGGATGCTTATCAGGTTCCAATACAATAGATGTTACTGGTTGAGAGCAGTCTTTCTTTGCCACAAGGGACTCTCCTAAACTCCCTTGAGAGTTTTCAAGGATTGGACTTTGATGAAGAAATGAAGAACTCTCTCTGGATTAAGGCAGTTAGCAGCAGATCTCTGTTGGCCACACGGACAGCTGTTGGTGGAGCAAGTCCAGCCTAGGATATAAGGTGCGTTAGAGTTGGTGAGACACCTTGTGATAGCTGGCAGGAGGCATTTAATGCTGGATCAAGATTCTTGGCATGGGGTGACATTCCCATACAGGCAAGCATACTATGCACTAAGTAGCACAGAACACGTGCTTGTCAATTTTGGAGTATGTGGGGCGAGCGCCCATCTTGTGCCAGTGAGTTGTTCAAGATGTTATTTGCGTGAACAAATTTGACTCTTCGTTTCATGATTTGTGGGTTTATATGGAGAGAGTGCGCTGGTCCAAGATAACTTTTAGGTAGACATGATTATCACAGTACTCCAGGAGTGTTCCAGATCAGGTTACTTTAAGCTAACGTTTAGCTTCACAGTTGTGTAGATGGGAAAGCACATACTGTGTCTTGAAGGATTTTGCACGTAGGTGGTTTCCTCACAATAGGAGTGAGTTCATCCAACACTTTGGAGAGGACGCTTGACCACCTGAGGAGTTGATTATGGTCCTAGAGCTCTTGGGGATTAGATGGACTTTCCCATGCTTAGAAGTGGCCAACTGCATGAACTGTGCTTTCCTCAGATATTTGTGAACATGTGGGAAACAAGGAAGCAAGTGTAGAGCTCAAGAAGTCATTCCTGTGCTATTGGGCCGAACCGACGTTTATCAGCTGCTCAGTTGTAATGTTGTCAAGGCCTACTGATTTTTCCTGGTTGAAGTTTAGGAATACCGGTTTCCAGTTTAAACCATGATGAAGGGCGGTGAAAACCCGGTCGCCACTTATAACCTCTTACGGTCTCGTTTGATCTTCTTGTGATTCTTGCTCATATGCCATTAATAGCAGTGGTGCGGGCAACTTGGAGGTTTGTTGGATATCTTCATCAAAGTTTCGGATGGTTAGACCACGCTTCTGTTGCTGTGATGGGTCATATCGGTGGATTCAATTAAGGTGTGCTTGATTTTGATCCGTGCCTATGACCCTTCCTCCCACCTTAGCAGTTGTTTAGCTGAAAGGATCAGCTTCAAAAATGGTGGAATACCCTTGATACCCTTTAGTACATTCCTTGGAAAGGCTTGGTATGTATTCCGCCCTACAGCCTCTGAGGTGAAATTGCGTGCAGCTATTCACTAGTTGGCAATTTGTCATAGTAATGGGGTTTTGGAGCAACCCTCTTCACGTTATGATCCAGGGTCATCAGTGTATCCTTGCCATGCTGCTTCTGTAGTTAAAGTGCCGCTTGAAAGGCAATTTGTTTGGTCTTACTGCAGTCATTGAACTTGGATTACAGATTGATCAATGTGAGTTAGTGGAACAGGATTCAGAACAATCTTGCTAACGATTTAGAGATGTTTTGCCAACAATAGCTAGATCAACAGGGATGTAACCTTTCCAATAGGAGATGATGGCCAGCAGCTTAGGGTCGTTGAAGGTGGTGATGATGTTGACTGTCTAACCATTCTTCGACAGCTTGTCCGTCGTTATTGTCTCATCGTAGCCCCATTTGGGTACTATGGATGTTGAAATCGCCAATGAAAGACATGAGTTAATGGTAAGGACTTGATGTGTCACAGATAGATATTGAGGTTTGTTCTACAATGGGTTGTTTTCACATAGCACTTCCATATACCGATGTGGTCTATCGATGGCACGGACATCCTGGTATGGTTGTGCACTATCAGTTCTCTAATGGGGTTTCCTTGCGACATAGGACATGCATTGGAGATTGTACACATGTCGCAATGAGGTACTTTTGGCATTAGAAAACCTTACATATTCAATGAAGCTATAGTCAAGGCATTACTTGTACAAGCTTGTACAAAAGGGCCTGCGCTCTGGCCTTTAGTCATGATATGGGAATACTGGGAATTTGCGTAAAGATTGAAATGGCATGTAACAATGCGGGAATGTGAGAGAAATTGAGGACGCAATGCAACTTCATGCTTTAGAGCAGAAACAAATCCTTCGTGTCAAAGGTCAAATGATTTAAGTAAGGGCACGTGATATAGTTCTAATCCAAAGTTTGGGATAAGTCTAGCCTAACAACAAACAAAATTTAAAGTAGTTACAATCTAATCAATAGGAATTTTCCATGTGAAGTATTTAGGTAGACCTTTGCTGACGTATTTTATAAGGCTTACCCAATGTTACTTTGCAGAGTCACTCATTTTGGGGTGGTGGCAATTTGGCATCATTTTGAATTCTCCGTAGAAATTCCAAGTAATAGGATTTGTGCCAGCAATCGGTTAACACTCACAAGGTTAGGAGCGCAAGAATTCAAAACTTTTCATTGTGTAACGTTGTTTGTGTCTGTGATGTGATTGGAAAGCATTGCTGTGGGCAACGAAAGCGTATAGTGACAATCTATAGCCGAATTCTACACCAGTGGATGTAAGTTTCAGCTGTGTATAACCACAGAGCACAAAAACAAATTAAAAAGGGTATGTTATTTGAACGGTATGGACGTATTCAGTAGTAAGTAAACGGAGGTCTAGAAGCAGTCGTAAGTGGCACCTTTAAAATGGTGGCCATCGAGGTTTGGCAGCAATCTTGGCCAAATTATATGGAAAGAAGCAATGTAACAACAGCGCCTTAATCGGCTTCCTTTCACGTTAAGTGATCCTTCCTAAAGGGAGTTATATCAAGATCAAGAAACATTAAAATTTCTTGTTAATAAACGAGAAGCTTAAGTGACAAATCAGCTGCCATTTTATATTTTCGCCGCCATTTTGGATTCAAGTTATGTGGTTGTATTCTTAAGGTGATGTGAATTCTTTAATGCAATTGTTCAATAACCCCCCTACAGGAATCATAACAAGATAAAAAAAAAAACCCATTTTTTCTTGTAATCAAAGGATACTGCTTCCATTGACCAATTGGTCGCCATTGGATTTTCGCCATTTTGGATTAATATGCTAATGTAAACAAGAATTACCAGGGGAGTGTCAATCATGGTATTTCTGTCAATCAAATGAGAAATTGGAAGATAATATATAAACATAGAAAGCACGTTAAAATAGGGACATGTTAACAGTGGCGGCCATTTTGAATTGGCCGCAATCTTGGAAGGAAATTAATTTGGCCACCTTAGACAGATTTATTAGCAATCAGAGCTAATCTGTGCCAAATTTGGTTACTTTAACCCAAAATGCACAAGGAGGCTTTGATATCTTGCACCATTCTGCATGACTAATCTTCTCGATTTATCACTATTGGAACTTAGGTATTCAGTTATTTTAGCAATTTTGTATCCATTCGATTATGGTAACGTATCTGTCTGCAATATTGGCGACTTGCTTTCAGAGAACTCTGGCGCACTTTCATTAAACCAATATTATTCATGTTTTTCAACTTACAATTAGTTGCATAATAGAGAATTGAAAAAATGCAATGCAAATATGTGATCTGCGATCTTTTGTAACGAGCAGGGACACATTTTAAAGAACGGATTTGGGCTGGCGACATGGGGATAAGCAAGAATTATGCATCTGAGCCTTATTGCTTGAAAATACTTTCTCATCGGTTACAACATCTAGTCCGGATTCATTTGGAAAAAACATACTCCTAGATAATTTATATTCATAAAATTATCTTAAAGGCCACAAAAACAAGCTTTTTACTGGGCATGACTGTGAGCGACATTAAAAACGAACTTTGGAACACTTATATCGGAGATGACATGAAGCTATTGACTTCCTATATGGTTAGGCATAATTTTGTTATTTAAGACTTAAAGTATGAATTCAAGCAGTGTGAAAAGTGGTCTTTTGAGGATGAATAGATAGTTCTCTTTTGTAAAACGGTTGGCGGATTGTTTAACCTGTAGATGAGTCCCGATTTTAAGGCGAGAACTTTGTTATGATCTATGCCACAATCGCCAAATTACATACTATCGTATGTTTCATTATCTAAGGAAATCGCGGATTGGAATCATTTCATGGTCTATACATGAAGGAGCATAAAAAGAAACAAAACTGGGTTTTACTATTGTGAAGGAATTATTATGATTTTAATAGGTAAACATAACTGAAATTTAACCACTGCAAATACGCCCTCTCGTAATTAAGCTACAAAGTTATGGGTCTGAGTGTGAAACTCAAATAATGCGTATTGCAAAATATGACACAATTACATCATTATGTAAATAGATTACCTATGTGAAAAGCTGTCTTTGTGGATTTACAGAAAGGCTGAATTAACCTATGCCAAAGTTTGCCCCAAAACCTTAAGTATCTGCTGCGGGCTACGTTATGTATAATGGCTTTAGTGTCGACGGCTAACAGCAAGTTTGGTGCGGCCATTTATATTTTGGAGTTTGAAGTATCATATCCGTTGCTATCACCGATCTGTGGTTGCTATGTATCTTTGATAATTATGTAGGTCGAGAGAGTTGCAATTGGTGAGAAGAAAAAGGAAATTGTGCATGTAGATGAGTTGCTTGCACTCATAACCGACATGCCCAAATCTGTTGTTCCTGTAGTTGTTCAATTAGAAAATCAATTTTACTGCACAATATCATAGTTGTATGGGTTCTAAAATTATTATGTGATCATACAAGTTTGAAATATCTTCAAGAGGGTGTAACCAATGCTGCGAGTAGAACAGAGGTAACATGATTAGAATACATTTTAATTGATGGCACTCATCTGGTACCAGCCAGATTAGTGTTTTGAAATCCTTAAAGGTACTCACCGGATGAAAACATATAATTTCCTTTGTTCCATAGGAAAGGCAAGACCCACATATACAAAATTCCAAAATGTTAATGTGAATCCGATATGTAAACTTGATCAGTTACTTTTGGCGACATGGGCCTAGGATTACTGCAGGTGAAAATAAGAAAAATACAAACTTTAATGATACAAAATCTCAGGTTGAGGGGGTGAGTGGGCGGATCGAGGCTGAGGATCGCGTAGTATCCTTTTTAATACTTAAAAAAAAAGGGGGAATACCCCATAAATATTTAAAGGCTGTCAAAATGCTATTGTAAAATTCTATTTCACAGTAAATACAGAACACTTTTTCAAACTCTAAAGTAATTATTCAAAAAGCCGAATATACTAGTTTATCTGATGTAGACAGATTAACGTGGGGTGGTTTGTAATGACCACAGAGCTGGAATAATAAACCAAGAGGGGGAACGCTAGTGTTATTTATGAATAGGCCCAGCGCGAAAACGATTTTCTATCACACATCGCGCGCCATCCTTGTTGTTGCGCAACCAGCCGCGCGTAGCGGCGCGCTGTACTGCACAGCACACGCACTACAAATCTGTGGCACGCGTTATGTTCTCAATGTTGCTTTCCCCAGTTTTCCATTGTCCGATAGACCGATTTTCTGCAATAATTATGCGAAAATCATGATGGAAGGAAGAACGAAGAAAAACATGCATCTAAAAAATGCCTGCCATTCCATATGCACAAAAAGTCTCCAGAGGACCCATGTAAGGGGGATGGCCGATTAAGGAGATGAAGTTTTCCATTTGGTTAGATTGGCCTTCACCAAAACCCCCACTGTAAAGTTTCGCGCCGATATTTAAATGCGTTTTCATGTGAGATCAGAAAACGTGATTCGTAAAGCCCCATAGAGTACGTGTTAAAATTAATATTGGTCGACCCAATTGGGGGACATTTTAGCTCATACTTCCAAACCAACACCCCCCTTTGGCCCTAAGAGTTCACAGGGTAAATGAGAGAAACATAGTAGCTTCTCAGATTACCAAAAATGTTGACCACTTCCGGTAAATTCCGGGCTTGGGGATGAGGCTATTAGGGATCGGGCCATGGACTTAATTTTGCTAGGAAAAGAGATATTTGAGTTTGAGTGATAGCATGTGGCACCAGTTGTTGTTTTCACTCGCTATAAAGTGTTGACGAAGTAAAATTACCGCCGTGTTCATTTTAAATATGATTAGGATTTTCCACATACGATCGTACGTAAACAAATTGTGTGCCCAAAAATATGATAATGGAAGTGCGTATGCTCATTAATACTTTTTGGCACCTTGATTTTGGGTTACGCTGTTTGGGGAGAATCTTCGGGTCTGGGGTTATATTTACGTCGTTGGGTAATGACCCCAGGGCTTAGGATTCATTATAAATTTTAACTAGGGATGGTAGGAGTGTCCATTCTATTGCTACGCGAAAGACCATCATTCAACAACTATAATTCATTAGTTTTTTCAGCTATAAACGAAGATAGTGTCCTGAAAATCAAAGAAATATTTTAATTTAAACATTTCCAACACGTTCTTTTCTAATGTCAGTGACATATTAAAACATCCCTAATTTCTCTTGAGCCTCGGTTTGGAGGATGTTACCATAGCAATATAGTCACTGACATTACCCATGTATGAGTACATATATGAAATTCCTAGCTTACATCTAATTACAAAACGGCTCCAGGCTGGATGGATACTTTGTATACGTTTGATCTGGGATGGACACCCTATATTCCCATGTAGAACCTTGGACGGGGCAATACGGACCACATGTCGAAAGCAACTCGTTGTGAGCAATACGTTATGACCTTTTTAGCTTGCAATACACGTGGATCTATGTGAGATCTACATTACCCCACCTCTATTGCAAATAACGAGGTGGACCATATTGCCCCACGCATGGGCTATATGGACCCTTTTGAGCTTTCAATTGGTAATGAAAAACCATTAAAGAATGAAATAAGATTATTGGAAATTACGATCTTGTTTAAGAGGTCCATATTACTCCACTTTCCCCTACCTGTGCCGTACTTATAATGTTGGGTTTAATGTGTGCATATTTGTACATATTTTTGCAAGAATGCGTTGTGTTCGGGACTGCCATAGCAATTAGCGACTTGGCGAGTTTTAATCAACTTGTACACGTAGATGGAATACATCTTCTTCTTCATTGCGTATGAGACAGCAGCTAAATGTGTTGATTTGGTGGAGCTAGCTTACTGTTGATTGATGGGGGTTTGAGAGGTCTATATCCACCGGTGGACGAAAGGTAGCTAGGGCACTCATTTAGAATATGATCTGCAGTCTGTGATGATGGAGAGCCACATTGTCAGGCTGAAGATGGTCGCAACCCCATCGGTGCATATTGCTGTTGAAACGACCGACTCATTCCTTGCGTGGAAGATTGTTACCAGGAGGGAGTTCCAGGAGGGAGGTGTGGTAGTGAATTGGTCTGGTCTTGGGATATCTAGCCCAGGCAGTGTTCCTTGTCTGTAAGATGTTGAATGGGGAGTTGGAGAGTTTAGCGGGGTGTCGACAGAAAGGTCTGCGAGAGCGCAGTCTCTGTCTGCCGAGCTGGTTTGATTCTTTGACAGGTTTGTGCAGCAGGTGCTTGTTGTCCAACAGAGCCTTGTTCACCAGTTTATGTGTGTGATGTTCTCTCCAATTTTTTTTTTTTTTTTTTTTTTTTTTTTTTTTTTTTTTTTTTTTTTTTTTTTTTTTTTTTTTTTTTTTTTTTTTTTTAACTCAGATGGAGTCGGACAAAGGCAGCCAGACTGAGTAATGGTTCTCATGGTCTCGTTGAAAATGTATCCAACTTTTTTGTATGAGAGCTATTGCACCATGCTGGGGCGGCATATTCAGTAGCGCTGTAGCCAGGGATGGACTAGCCCTCATGAAGATCGAGCAAGGTGGCACAGGAGGTATTCCTCGAAGATACATTTGTACATACTGACCGAGATGCTGCCGATAAGTAGCTGCCGATCAAGCTGCACGCCGATAAGTTGATGTAAGATTGTATGGCAGAGGCGCTCAATGACGTTGATTTGGAGCTCGCGATGAGCCTCTTTGAGTGTTCAGATGAAAGGCAGTAGCGGGTCTTAGCTTCACTCAGCTTGAGTCTCAGGCTGAAAATATGATGCAAGTATTGGCCATATCTGACAGTAGGTATTACTTTCTACTTCAGCATAGCTTCTGTCCGAGTGAAGAAGGGCAAGATCGTGGCGTAGCCATATTGTATAGATCTGGTTGAGGTAAGTCGCTGATATAAGTTATACAGCAGGAAGCCAATAATGATTATGCCCATCACTGGTCTTAAGAACAAAGCTACGGTTTGAAAGATGTTACATATGACTTGTACAGGTGACGATCCCGGATGGTCATAAGAAGCGTGGTTATCAAGCCTAGTGCCACACGGTGTCGTAGGCGCGTAGTAAGGACCACCAAGATGATGCCTGCTTTCCGACGCTTTCAAAGCTCTCCTCATATCATTTGTTAGTTTACAATCGATGGACAGGCTACGGATAAACGGCGAAAATCCTGCTTGTTCGTCAGACCGATAGGACTTCGATTGACCTGCTCCACCCGGGGCCAGGCTCAGCCAATCAAGGAGTTTGAAAGGAAACACACAGTAGTGTATGGGCGGTAGTCTTGGGGTAGTCAACAGGCTGTTTGGTTTGGGGAGTGCGATGATGTTAGCCTTCCTCCGGATCATGGGTAAGGACTGGTTGGTAAGGCAAACATGTGTAGAACTCCTGGATCCATTCAAGACATTGTGGGCACAGTGCATCAGGAACTCTGCGGTAGATTATCAGGCCCCTGGCTTTTCCCACGATAGTGGACGATAGTAGAGGCAAGCTAATCTAGTGAGAAGGTGTGAAAGTGAACTGTCCACGTAAGGGGCTCGACGAAGTAGGTGATCTCGTTTTTAACAGAGCGAGTGTGATCCTATCAATCCTTGAAACGACCATTGCGAGGATTGCAAAGCCAATGAGTTGGCAGAAACAGGACATTACGATGGTTTAGAAACGATTGCCGGTGAGGCGGTTAATGGTCTTCCAGGCCTTCTGTCTAGAATGAGTGAAGTCAGTGGCGTAACGAGGTAGTCGAGCCAGAGGGGGAAAAATTTGTGGAAATTTCAAGTCGTCCCGCCGGAGGGGGGGGGGGGGGGGGGGGGGGGGGGGGTGGGGGGGGGGGGGGGGGGGTGGAGGGCAAAATCGTAAGTCGTCCCGGTGATTTGCTCCAATAAGTTGAATTTGACTAAATGCGCACGTAGCGCGAGAAAATTGCCGCATTTACTTTAATTTTGCAAAATTTAGGCTGAAATTGGTCAAAATCCCCGAAAAGAGGGATGAAAATGCATATTTTGGTCCATATCTCAGCTTTTTCGAGCCAGAGGGGGCAACTTGCCCCCTTGCCCCCCCGGCGGTACGCCACTGAGTGAAGTCAATTCACCGGACCGTAGCCCAGCGACTCACGACGTCAATCCAAGCAGTTTGTCGGATCTGACGCCTTAGATGTCGCTTTTCCCGGGTTCAGAATTCAGAATTCCATTGTAAAGTGCATCACATCCTCATCCCAGGATCGGATATAACTGCGACGACAGCCGCGTGGGATGATCTTCTTTGCTATCTTAACAAAGAGTGTACATCGTGCTCTGTAGGAATTGTACAAGTGGAAGAGGTAGTTATCGGAAGGTGGGCACTCTGAACACCAAATGCTGTAGTATATATGTAAATATGGGTCAAGCAACTCTTCACCGGATCGTAGCCAGGATTTTAGGGGTGATTTTCAGATTGGTGCTATTTTTTAGGCCCCGGGTGGGGCAAATTTGATAAAATGGGTGCAGATTTTGTGGACCCTTTCATGTGTCGGGAGTAATTTTGAGTCTTTTAATCATTTTGGGGGTAGATTTTGCCTTTTATTGCGGGGGACGCTACTCACCTACCTCCTGACTGTTATTAGTGCCACAGACCAGGGACCTTCTGTATATATTGAGCCTAAGTCGTACAAAATATTTTCGGGTGTTCGGTAAACGCCGAAAATCGTGTAAACGCAATGCAATAACCTTAAAAATTGAAAACTCCAAAAGGACTCCCTAGCAGTGGCCGGTAAGTTAGGAGGGGCATTGTTTACACCAGGGGGAAAATGGAGGATTTGAGCTACGGAATACGAAAGAAAATTGTAAGCAAGAGGTTCGAATATGAAAGTCTATAAACATTTTAATCAAGTGGAGGGGAACATAACTTTAATGGAAAAGCTCATAAAATCAGAGGGAATGGCAACATTTTGAACGGATAGCGAAGGGGGAACGCGAATTTTTCGACCAAAACAAGTTGAAAGCTCCATTCATCCCCCTGGCCGTATAAATAACGCGCTCCCTTATAAAAAAAATCAACATGGGAATCTAAAAACTAAACTATAGAATGGTTATATAAAAACTAATAACAATAACGAAATCATCATTCACCTTCAGACGGTAGGAAAGTTACATGTTTGTGTACGATATAGGAATGTATTAAAATTCAGTACGAAAAAGAACGTGTTTGACCTTGACCCTAGTTAAAGAAATGTTAGAAGGAATTAAAAGAACAAAAAGTTACAAAATATGTGTTGTACTGTTATATTAGCAAATTTATATACACTTGTCCGCATTCCATAGATACATAAGGCAATAATCCTGAATTGTTACCCCCAACCTTTTAAAATTGATAATATTCAGGTTCACGACCCTTTATCAAAAACAGGCCAGTACGCAGCTGGACAAGAAATTCAAAATTTACAACAGCACTTTCATATATCCCAAACATGGTTTTAAAGATATGACACTCAAAAATCGTATATCTTCCGAGCCAGTCCTCCAATTTTGAGGCCGGGGGTGTTGACTAGTCTACATACTACCACGGGTAGGGATTACCTCAGATGGGGAGGGGCTACTAGAAAAAGGGAATGCGGTCAATGGGAAGTGGCGCGTGTTCGGACGAGAAAACGTTCCCAATTCTCGTCAGAACCACCGTAGTCCCGCGGCAGTCAACCGTTTTGAATCATAAGAGACAATTAACTATGGGTCGGTAAAATGCCTGAAATGAAAACTGCATTGCTAGCCGGATTACTTTGAAAAAATTAGGCATCGGTTATCGACTTGATGGCGGGTCTCGACCAACCCTTTGCTGTTGTTATTTTATTTTAAATTGGTTGTATACTCAATTTTGTGGTAGGAAATTTTAAACAAATATACGTTATTTTGGGCCATTTTTCTCAACAGAATGTATTAGGGTCTACTCAATTTGAAAGGTAATTATATTTTGTAGACCTTTATCATATACGCGAAGCGCTTTTTCCTTATGTGGCCATGAACGCCCTGCGCTGACACAGGCGTATAGCGCTCAGACTTACACAAGTGGTCGCGCTTTCAAGCGATGCATACTAATCGAACTTTAGAAATAATTTCATCTTCACCGTTCTTTCTTAAAGTGCTTAGAAAAATATTCCCCAGAGCAGGATTTTTTGCGGCGGATTTTGAGATAGTTCTTATAGAATGTTTAATTCTGCCTCCGTCGGGATCAAAACGTAGAAGGGACGATTAATTATATTCAAATCCTAATTAAATCCTAATCAAGTCTGTGGGCCTGCTATTTAATCTCAACCTGGCTTACTGCAGAAATTGTCCTGCGTCTTGGTTTCGATGTGCGTGAGTATCGCGTACCCGCGTATCTCAAAATCCGCACTCGCCCAGAAGAAGAAACTGGGTATTTTTTTATTGAAATGTTGTTCCATAACAAAATTAGAAAATCAGATTCATGATGAGCCGGGCTTTCAGCTTTAGGAAGCGTATTAGTTTATGCCAGGAAACTAAAATAGTAGGGGCAAGGACTCTTTGAAAATCATAATCCATCATAGCTATTAACGCTGAACCAATAAGTCGGAGTTGATTGCAGTGGTTTGCATCTTGATAAGACATACAGTATGCGGACGGAAAGAATGTCAAGGTGCTGATGGAATTCTTCAAACTGCTGGACCTATCATGGAGGATCTTCCCTAAATGGTAAGTAGGTAATAGTGCTGTTTAGGACCCTAACCATATATAGGGATGAAATCGGTCTAATTAGTGTAGTTTAGGCCCCTCCTTTTGCCAATGGTAATATCAATTAGTTCCTTGATAAGAATATCTGAAATTAGAGTATAGACTATACATGGCGAGTCAAAAGAAACACTCCATTTGATTATTGTTGTCTTACAGCAGTGAACAACTACCGAAAATGACAAAAATGTCAGTAATTGAAAACACGACAAACAACCACACAATAGAAAAATTTGAATGGATTGAATTGTATTGAACTTTGGACGAGTCTACCAATTACAGCATGATATCTTGGTTGGATACCATTGTGTAAAACCTTTCAATGAAATATCAATTGAAATTTTAACCAGGAAACAGAACCATGTAGGTGCAAACTACACTTTTGCCCAAATTATGTTCAAATGTTTCCATTATTAGATCTAATGCAACATATGATCGTATTCGCAAACAACTATATGCAAAACATTAAACTGAAAGTATCAAAATTATAGGCCTCTCATTTCGCGGTAAACGAGAATCCAAATAGTACGGCCAAACCATTTTTTTCTTTCAATTGTATTCATTCTGAAAGATTGTAAACCAAGAGTATACTTTAGTAGCCTAAATCATAGGCAGCAAATTAAACAAAATAGAACCCGTAAATCGAACTGGCCTCACTGCTGAATGCTGTGGACGTTATGAACAATCGTGGTCAACATAGTTTTGGGCGACTTTCTGGCAATCCACAACATGGGGAAAAGTAAATTTTTGATTGTTTCACTAATGACCTTGGACATTTATAACCAGTTATTTTCATGTAAAACAATACATATAAACCTGTTTAATATTTTAAATATTTTTTTTCTACACTCGTGTATAATCTTTTTTACTCGCACTGTATACAAAACCCTCAAATGTTTCGCAAGGCCGTTGAACATCAAAATAATCCCAAACTATTGTAAATGTATACCGTACACAAAGACTATGGGACATGACCTTCTATGCTGTTGTTTTGTTGTCCCCATGGGCGGAGGGGAGGGGGAGGGGGGAAACCAAGTGTGAATTCATAATAAATTTTTACAATCATATAAAACTGGCACATGGAGTTAAAGATATTCAATGCGGTGGCGAAAAACACTTCAGATTCATTTCCATCTGAGAGTGCAGGACCATTGTTATATTGTCTCGCAGTTGAAAAGATATCAGGTGTTATCACCTCTCCGAACTAGTCTTTTTTTCATGACGTAGGCACAAAATACTTCATTCACAAATAAGTAAATCCTGAGCTTCAATAGTGCGTGTTCAATTAACTTTGACCGTATTTTCATCATTTATTCGGAAAGGAGTGGGAGAACGTGGCCTAGTGGTTAGGGTGCCTTCCTGTGGTGCAAATGTCCCGGGTTCCAATCCCGGTGGGGCCATTGCTGGAATGATTTGGGTTTTCTGGATTTGATCTGCATTCTTAAAAATATATAACCTCATCAAATAAGATTTCACACTGTTTCCTAGTCAAATTTGACTGGTGAAACTGGCCTAAATATTCATGTTTGACAAGATTCTGGTCAAATTGAACTGTTTTCCAGTCAAAGTTTGACTAGAAAACAGCGTAAGATCATATTTTACTTGGCACATATAGTCAAATCTCAGGGTCTCCGTTAAAAGATTACTATTAGTATTATGAAAGTACTCTTTCACTTTTATGTGTAGTACCGTGCCTAGATGAAACAACCTACATTTGTGGGCCCTTCGCATTTTCAGAAACAATGCACTAAAATGTTCAAAATTGTATAAATTTCCTATTAGCACGAGTTGTCATTCTACTTAAAGTAAGTCGTATTCATAATTAAATGTAGTGATTAAATTATTTTCAACTGATATAGACACAAATAGAGTTCTACATTTGTGCAGTTTTTGTCATATTTTACGCATATTGATTAGTTCATATGTGAATAGCGAATTTGCATTAATTACTCTCTCTCTCTCTCTAGACTAGAGATGGTAATCAATGTACAAGTAATGTGTCATTTAACACAAAACACTTCTTGATTTCTTTCTGCAGATATCCAGTTTTACATGTTTATGCATGCCACAACAGACCTGAATAAAAGTCAGATCTACAAAGTGTTTGATATGTTAGATGTTGACGGATCAGGACAAATTGATTTTGATGAATTCTATCTGCTATCCTGCATACTGATTTCTCTTAAGGTAATATAACAACCAAAAAAATGTCTGCCATTTGCAGTAACAAAGATTATGCTAGATATTGCCCTTGATTTCCATAGAAGCAAAGGAGAGAAAAATAAACTGATTGTATGATTTCTGTCTCAAAAGTTTCAAGTTAATACTTTAGAATGACTGCTTGAAAATTTCTACATCACATCACATGAGACCGACTCAGAGATTTTGAAATATATCATTTTTGTGCATTAATTTTAAAATAATTAACTAGAATTAAAGATAGTCACATAAATCAGTTCCGAAGTTTGAGATCCATATTTTGCATCATATGTAGGCCTATTGATTTCATATAGACACTCAATAAATTTCTTACCTTGTATATGGCTACAGAAATGTGTTAACCCTCGTCCTTCAGGTTTTAAATGTCACTTGACATTTTACACTCCTTTTCATGCAAAAGCAAACATCCACCAGGGTATAGGTAAGATACAGGGTGATCCAAAAGTGATGGATAAGGGAGTGGAAACCACCCTCCCCTTTTTCGGGAGCGAAGTACCAACATGCCTAGTATGACACAGGAATATTACAGACACTTTATTTGGGTACCAATGGATAGCTATTGTCCTCCTCTTTCCATTGATACCAAAATGAGTACCAACAGACTAGAATTACATCAGAATGACGTCATCAAGTTCACATGTCGAAAAACTGCCAATTTGCAGAGTACACAGTGAAGAATAAGGGAAAATTCAATCAAAGTTAGGAATACCCGATTTTCACGCAGTTTTTGGCTCTACTTG
Organism: Ophioderma brevispina; assembly: GCA_023653785.1. Classification (NCBI taxonomy): domain Eukaryota; kingdom Metazoa; phylum Echinodermata; class Ophiuroidea; order Amphilepidida; family Ophiodermatidae; genus Ophioderma; species Ophioderma brevispina. Next base: position 112,291 of record JAMKCH010020405.1, read on the forward strand.
GCCAGAAATTAGTAGTATGATATACAGGCTGTCCAAAATGTTAACACTCGAAACAAAGGCATTTTGTTCAAAACTACGCATGGGTAATCTGTGTGGCATGTTCTTAAAATGAAAAATTATGGTAATATGCATTCCGTTTAAGCTCTTTAAACCTACCAAATTGCCATCATGTATATGTTATCACTTGACCAACATCTTGAAATTTAAGCCTGATAATAAATAAAGTAATATTAATATAACTAGTGATCAAAAACATGTCTCATACCCCAATTTATACTTTTATGATTTCTGAATGATACATAACTAAATATAATACAGACATATGGTAATTGTAGGTTTTGAAAAGTCTGAAACTTCTGAAACGGCAGACGTATCATTGGTCACCATCTGAGATTTCTCCAATGTTATAAAAACGGAAAAGACGGACACAAGTTTCTAATGGTCAAGGAAAAGGGCCCTGTCAGCAGCTTAAGGGGCACCACCTTAAGCTGCTGACAGGGCCCTTTTCCTTAAATCTGCCACTGGGTCAAGGACATACTCTTACACTTTAATATACACATTTTGTAATATTTTTGGATGATATAACCAAATATATTACATATATTTTGTTAATTTTAAGGTTTAATGTTCAAATGCGCCAGTTTTGGATGCCTTCTTGATGTTTCTGTGAAAAGGGGCCATAATTTTACATGAAAATATCCATGTTTAGGGTCAGATATGAAAGGCCCTGCTTGACGATGACAACATGGAATGAACATGTAAGTGCCCCCCCCCAGAACACACAAACAACATACACACACACACACCTACACACACCTACACACACACACACACAGACTTACAAAAGCTACATTGTAGGGTTTTTACTAGCAAATCTCTTAAAAAGTCACTTTCGTTACTATATAGTAACAAATTTTTTATCTTAAAAAGACACTTTTTAAGACATTTTTAAAGATCTTTTTCGGTTTTTTTTTTTAGTTTTTTTTTTACTATTTTTCTTAGCCAAGGGGCTTGCGTCGCAACCTATAAAGTTACTAAACTAGAAAAATCCTCTTTTCTACTCTTTTACAGAATAAACCTCAATACTAGATTACAGTTTATTCCGTTATAGGGCATAAAGTAACTCTGTTAAAAAAACCCCACAACGTCAAATAACCCCAATAACCATTTCTACTCTTGTATCACATAACATTTTTGACTAATTTTCAGGACAAAGAAGAAAAGCAGTTCATCTACCGTCATTCTCGCACAGTGTTTGAGCTCCTTGATGAGGATGGAAGCCAAAGCATCTCAGCAGAAGAATTTTCTGCCTTTGGATTTCTCTTTAACTTTCACGGTGATGCTGTCAAACAAATTTTCAATGATTTTGACATTTCTGGGGACCAGGTAATGTTTCATTTTGTTAAAAAAACCCTATTAATGATTTTCTTCCAAACACAAACTACATACTCAATAAAGTTGAACCTGTTATATATACATTGGAATTTGTCACCGTTTTTTTCATTTGATGATTTGTAAATTTTCTTGACCACTTTTAAGGCATAACATTCATTTAGGTGCTTAGATTTAATATCTGTTGATAAGCACACTGTTAAAAATGTTCATTAAAATAATGGCATTTATCTGGCAGCTGGGACTCACAACTGTTAAAACAATGGGTTTTTTACAGGTATTTGCACGTTTCGAGTCCCTTTTTACAGTTATTTGCACGGTTTGAACTTTGAGTCCCTGCTGACAGTTAAAACGGCATTTTTTAAAGGTCCCAGGAAATGCAAATATAATTGATGTGGTTTGTGTCAAGTCTACAAGGAGGGGCTATAAAGCATTCAATATTTGGGTTGGTGATGACATCATTAGTGAAACTATTGATTTTTCAGAGAGTAATAGAAAATTCCAGGTGACTGGTGTGAACAGTGGCATAACCAGTGGGGGGCTGGGGGGAAAGCTGCCCCCCCCCCGGACACAATGAAATCGGGAAGGGGAGCCAAAAAATGGGAAGGAAGAAAGGGAGAAGGAAGAGAAAAGAGAAAGAAAAAGAGGGAAAAGAAGGAACAAAAGGGGAGAAGAGAAAGTAAAAGAGGGAAAGAGAAGAAGAAAGGTAAAAAATATGGGTCTACCCGGCGAGCGCAGCGAGCCCAAAAAATTGGCATCTGAAAAATCGGAAACTTGAGTCTCCCCCCCCCCCCCCGAGGCTCAGGTCTGGTTACGCCCCTGGGTGTGAATATATTCATGACACTGACTGAAAATCAATAGTTTCACTAATGATGTCACTGGTAGTGTATTCTTTTTTTCTGGCCCTGTTTATTGGAATGGAATGTCCCGTAAAGATTTGTAGTAGGTTTATCATCTCATTTCCTGGGACCTTTAAGAACATTTTTAACAATGCACTTAAAGGCACTATCAGTGATTTGCTAAATCAGAAAATAACAAAATTATAAAAAATCAGATTTTTGCAATGTAACAAGCATAGGTATCCCAACATACCCTGCAAGTGCGAAGACTGAAAGCAGCCTAATAAGGACAACATCTGATATTTTAGTCATTACTGTTCGTACTGACACTTACTACAACACATATTTGAATGGAGATTGATATCTTTGAGCATTGCAAAGAATTACTTATGAGATTTCTTTAGACTTATCCTTCACTTTCAAGCTATTCCTGCACATTTTGAATATTTTCAGTGACCCCTCTAATTTTGACCCTTACGGGTGAATCACTGATACTGTCTTTAAGAGTGCCCCACATGGTTAAAATGCATACTTCCCTGCATTCTGTAAAAAACAGGTCTTCTTCCAAATTCCAATTGGTAATTGTGTATATTACCATGCCCATAGATACTGTACAAATCATTTCTGCAAGCAGCCATATTTTTTGCTTGTACCAGGGAAAGTTGAGATAAGAAAATACCCAGGTTTATAATGATACCAAAATCTTGGGTTTGAGGTGTGAGTGGTGGGGGCGATGCTGGGATTTGGGTAATGCCCCTTTAAGAGCAAAATCATTTTGTTTGCCATAAATCGGGGCAATGTTAATGAGCAAATGTTTGTATCACAGTTGTAACTTTGTGGAGAACAAAAATGCACAGTACATTTACACACAAAAATAATTGCCATTCCTCCCCATGCACCTAAAATTCTGATTTTTCCCCCCATTTTTTTTAATTGATGTAAGACAAAGTACAAATGTACCAAATACAAACAAAAATCTTTAAATCTAGAAAATCAAGTCATTTTAGTGAGTAAAATGTATTTTGTATTTGTTATCACCAATGACGGGTCTGGCAGAGGACGTTCCTCCCAACTCCTGGGTACAAAATGGCTTGATTTTCTTTGATGGATTTGTAACCCACAAAGTGTACCCAGTATAAACTTTGAATGAAATATTTTTTCTCAGGCACTGGACTACAAAGAATTTAAGATGTTTGCCATGGCATGCATTGACCGTCAAAATGACATCGACAGAAAAAAGAAGGAAAAGATGGAAAAAGAGAGGCGGCGACTGGAGGAAAAACAAAGGCGTAAGATGGAGCTGCAGGAACAACGTGCTGATGACAACGTCGCACCAACGCGAGTAACCTGGACGCAATGGATCACCAATTTATGGCATCGAGATTAGTGCCACAAGTTCAATTTAAACCCACCTGCCTTTTGCCCAAAATTGATTTTGTTAAAACCAGGCATAAAACTGTGTAAAAATGTCCAGAGACAATTTTGAGGTATAGCTCCACCCAGAGGCAATTTCGATAAGGCACAGGGCATGCCTTATAAGGCATGCAATTTGACACAACATGACATCTGACATCGTAGTTAGAACATAGAATAGTTGAAGTCTTGTTTCATGGCTGCTGTTAAATTCCATTCAGTATGAAAAAGCTGGAAATTGCACCAAGTACATGTCTATGTTCATCCATTAGTTATTCAGTTGGTTCAGGTACATCAAGTTAAATGTCATTTTAGTAAAGTGACACTATATCTCAATTGGACGGACAGAAATTTGGTGTTTCCAGCTCCGCCGTTAAATTACAAGCGGATGTGCCGATTCTAATTACAAAATCACTTCTTTTATGACAAATACACACTTTTGAGCATCGCCATATAGTTACTATAGACAATTACTAACACTACTGTGCAAAAATGTCAAATTTTGAAAATTGGGGGCACTCTTCAAAAATATGCTGGTATTGCTTTAATTATTCTAATTAAAATTTTTTTCTTGCGTGATATAGAGAAGTATGTTCATGTTTGTAGGGAATTAAATAAAAAAAAAATAAATGCAAGTATTTATATAGCGCTTTACACAACGTCTATTTATTCCGCTGTCACTAGGATATATCACATTTTCACATATTGAAAATTCGGCAGCCAATTATAACGGCGCACAGTATGACTACCCCTAACAGCTCCCCATTTACACCTGGGTGAAGTGAGACAAGCGAGTACAGTGTATGCCAGGGACCAAAAAACGTTGGCCTCGGCGGGGCTCGTCGAAATCACAAACAATGGTTCATTCTCCGATAAAGTGTTCAAAAGTCGTTTGTAGTGTCGCTCCCAGTCATGCACAATTTAAAGCTTGTTTGGGGCCGTTAAGAATGAATGTTTGTTAATATCATTATACTTAGGAGTTTGTTTTTCAAAATGATCTTGACTAGAAGTTGTAACCAGATGAGAAAATCGCATGTCTCACCCAAATCCCTGTCTTTAAAATGTGGTCCCAGCTTGTTACACGAGCGCTACACAAGATTACATTGCATTTTTATCAGCCTTAATTATGCCCTAATTATTAAGTTTTCAAAACATGATAATATGGGGATTATTAAAGTTTCGCAATACTTCTCTGAGAGCTGTCGCCAATATTGCAGCTCAGTCCGTTACAATAATTTCGAATGAAAACAAAATTGCTAAGAATACAGAAGAACACAATGTTCCATATGCAATACATCGCGGAAGATGTCATGTTATATTATACATGTTTTGCATAAAAATCTGGATATTCAAGTATCTCTCTTTCCAGCCCTAGTAAGAAAGAAATCCCTCATGTTTTTAACGTTTCATAAACCTGCGCCAGATCGAGGTACCACCACCCCACCTCCCTCCTGCAACACGCTCTAGCAAAACGGCGTGAATACATGTCCATACTACAAACAAAACAGCTTTAGATGAAGGTAATACCTTATTGGTATAAAGACTAAGGCGGCGAAGCACGTACTTTCACATCCTCAAACAGTACGACTAAGAAAAAGGCGCCAGATACGTTACCCCATATACGTTACTATGTTTAACGTTAGGCATATACTAAAAATTCAATATTTTTTTAAGATCACACCCCATGCAATTGTGCCGTTTTTCTTAGATTTAAAGTTCCGATTTTCAGGATTTTCAGGAATTCCTAATGTTGATATTGTTGGTCATTTTGGAGACCAAACTTGAACACTTTATTGGATAATGGCCCTAATAATCCCGAGGCCTGCGCTTTCCCTAGACCACACGTGCTCTCATTGGAATTGGAGTGAAAAAGATTCGTGGATTTTCACTTGGACGCCGTATAGATTTGTGAAAACTTTATTGGCATTGATCTCTCGTGTAGCCATTTGACACTGTTCCTGTTTTGTGTGTGAATGTAAAAACCCCATATCGGCATTTGAATGTCGTGCCATACCAATCATTCTTGCCTGGGAAATTCTGTTTGCAGCTAGGAATATAGCTGATTTTATTCAAATGATATAATTCGGGTTTGGCATGAGCATTTGTTTTTTTTTATTAAGATTTTTAGAAGCTGCTCCTTTTAATGACATTATAATTGTGGTGGATTCTTTCTAATTTTTTTTTACAAAACCACAATAAAAATGAGTAAACTTTTTTTTTAAATCAGCCTGTATGATCAGAAATGGACAGTGCATGAACTTCATCAAACAATGCACCTGTAATTCATTACTGGACAGTACACATTTTATGCACCATATCCCATTGTAAATAATTATCATTCACCCTTAATAATACCAACAATTGTACAATTTGTAACACCTTTAATCACCATACCTATTATGTCGTAACTTACAGCAATAATGGCCCATTTTTATATGCCCCATTCCCTCAATTTGTTTTTGAAGTTGAAATGTTTATACCATTAGGCTTCTATCTTTTTTTTTATGCCATTTTGAATAATGTTCTTCAGAATGGTACTGCTCACTACAATTTCACTTACCTAACTTTGTTTGGAAATTTTAGCTACTTTTAGTTCTCCAGGTAGACAAGGATGTATATTTTATTAATCTGTCCTGGAGATAGCCAGTGCACACAAGTGTTGGAAAAACCCACGTGCACTTGGCCAGACTCTGATGCTATCCGCTAAGAAAGCGATGAACACCTTTCGGACCTAACACCTATAGATGATATCGCTCCTCTACCAACCTAGGCTTGTTAGCTAAGTTGGCAAGAGCGCTGTGCTAGAAATACGGAGGTTGCCGGTTTGAATCCGGCCAAGCGTGGCGCACTGGTTAGGGTATTCGCCTTTGGTGCAGAAGGTCCCCGTTCGAGCCCCAGCGGGACCACTTGCTGGGATTTAATTGGGTACTAAATTCTGGATTTGATTTGTAAGAAGTATTGATTAAAACTGGAATTCCGCTCTCCCCGTGGTTCATTTGGAGTTGGGCAAACGAACCATGAGAATACCCCGTCCTTCGGAGGGGACGTTAAGCCGTCGGTCCCATATACATGGAGAATCATGCCTGTATATGAAATCACAGCCAGTTTCGATAAGAGTAGGGTGAAAACCCCTGGCTGTCGTGGATCCCTGGGCATCATTGGAAAGCAGTGTCTAAACACTGAATGATCTACCCAGGCTAAATAAGACAAAATAAAATATAAAAAAAATAAAATGAATACATTTTGGTACAAATTGACTTCCTCCGGAAAACAAACTCAGCATTCAGAACAGTTTAATACTTGCCTTACTTCACTATTGGACAATGCACCTTTAATTCATCATGTGTTATTATTGAAGCCCCATTTTCATCAATGCACCTTTAATGCAACCTACCAGAGGTGCAATCAGAAGTACACCTTTTTAAAGAGAGCTTCTGGATTTTTTTATCCAGAAGTATTATAGCACAAGTGTTGACCAAAAAAACTAGAATTTCGCGGTTCTCGGCTCTCGCGCTCACTATATTCAAAGAATATAAGCTGTGGACCGCTCCATGACCTTTGACCCCGACACATGACCTTTGCCCTCATCAACATATGAGGGATCCCATGGTGCACCTATGACAGAAGTTTGGTTCCACTTGAATTTCAACTTTTCAATTCAGGTAAATTAAAAAAATTAACAATTTAGTGACACACACATACACACGCACAACGGATTGCTAAGTGGTCCTGCCAGCTATAGCTGGCGGCCCACAAAAAAAAAAAAAATCAGCAACCGATGAGATCTCCAAATAAGCAACAAAACAAGTGTTTCTGTATGGTAGCAGAGTTAATCGCGATTGTATTTTTTTCTTTATCACGCTGAATCCCTTGGCAGTAGGCCTACACATTTTTGGCAATGTTTGGGCAAGATAGCATTAAAAGTACAAGAAACCTCAGTGATTGTTGTTAAATTTTAACCTGCAGCAACATTTTCACTTAAAAATGGTTTTCCTCCAATATGGGTTATGAGACATTCAGTGTAACCAAGCTCCATCATAGGGTATGAGGGAGCACCAAAAAAGGCTAGCTACCTATAGGATAACATACTATTTACAATAGTTAACACTAATTCAAACACTGGTGACTCAACAAATTTGCGGTCTAATCATCTTCTTTCCTTCTGCGTATGATCGGCAGCAGCTAAACATGTTGTCAACGCGTTGGAGCACTCAATGGTGACCTGGTTGGGGTTTGGAAATCTGTGTCACCGGTGGACGAAAGGTAGGCCACATTGAGGATGTGCTCCAGAGTCGTGATGGAGAACCACATTGCAGGTGGAGATGGTCGCAGCCCCATTGGTTCATGTTGCTATGAAGCGACCGACTCCGTGCGAATGGTTTTAAGGGGGTGACCCATCCTTGCGTGGGAGTGATGCTGCCAGGTGGTAGTTCTGTCTAGGTGTTGTAACAGAGAGTTGATCGGGTCTTGGGGTATCTAGCCAGGCCAGCATTCCATGTCGCTAAGATGTGAATGGGGGGAACTGGAGAGTTTTTAGCAGCGTGTCGGCAGAAAGGTCGGCGAGGAGCGCAGCTCTGTCTACCGAGTTGGAGTGATTCTTTGACAGTGTTATGCAGCAGGTGTTGCTGTCCAGCAGGGACTCCCACTTCACTAGTTTTGTGTGCAGCGGATGGTGTCTCTCCGCGAGTCCTGCAGGTGTTGCAATGCATGAAAGCACTGGGTAGGAAATTCCGAGGGGATAGGACGGATGGCAGCCCAGTGATGGTTCTCAGGTCTCGTTGAGTAATGTGTCAAGCTTCTGTGTGTATGAGAGCTGTGCCATTGCTGGCCGCGGCATATTAGCAGTGAGGTTAGACCAGCCAAGGCCGTGGTTTGGGGCGTAGGTCGTTGGGCGGCACCCCAATGAAGATCTAGCAAGTCGGGCACAGGAATGGTTGTCCTCGAAGACCTTGGCCGCATAAGACCGAGGTGCTGACGTAAGTAAAGCGGCCGGTCAAGCGTCACTCCCAAGTAGGTTGTTGTAGGATGTATGGCAGGAGCGCGCTCAATTGAGGTTTTGAAAGCTGGCGGATGAGCGCATCTTTGGTTGGGGATGGAAGGCAGTTAGCGGTTGTGTCTTGGCTCTTCGCTCAGTTCAGTCTCCAGGGTTCGTTCCCCAAACTTGATGCGTAAGTTATGTCGTAAGTTGTTGTCGCAATCATGTCAGCACAAGCTAAGATTTGTATTAGTTTGCGGACTTACGTCTGTTTACCCAAACAGCCAGCTGCCGATGGATTCTCCAGCTCGTGTACGCATCAAGCGTTTAAGAACATTATAAGATATTCGTACTCCACAGTCTATCGATTTTTTAAACGATAAACGCGATCTGCAAGCCGCAACACAGCTTTATTGTGGTGTTGGAATGTGTGCGAGAGGTGCGAGAGTGCTTAGCTATTGTCCTTTTCGCATAAAGACTGTATTAAAGGTTAGGGACACTATAAAAAAGCACAGGCATTATTACTCGGGACGACATATAATATACAAGGCGGTTCTAGAACCACCAAAGTCTCGCCTGTTTTGGGCATAGCTGTAAGACAAAGAGCAGCGGACCAGATGGGCAATTGTATAGTAATGACGGGTGTGCCCAAAAAAAGCCCACCTAGGGCAAGCAGATTAACAAGGGAGGGATGGCAGAGATCTCCCCGCCAAACCAATCCACACCCAGCCAGCCCCCCCCACCACCCTCACCAACCGCCCAACACCCCCCAACCACTACCACCACCGCCCCAACAAGACGCAACAAACACACCAAACACGCCCACCCCAAACACCTCACGAACCCCTACCTCAAACCCCAACAAAGCAAAACTCATTCCTCAAACACACATACACCCGACACCAACACAAAATCCAAACCCCACAAAACAAAAAATGCCACCAACTAACAACCTTCCCCCTAAGTAACAACTCCCTCCAAACACGCTAGCTCGCCCAACACACCGCAACACCCCACCCCTCCCCCAAACACCCCGCAACACCCAGCAAACGCCAAAACAACACCCCGCAACAAACCACCCACGCCCCGAGACCGCAACGGCAAACAACCCAAACACGCCCCAAAAACCCCAGCAAAACCCCACCCCCTCCCAAAACACCTACACCCATCCCTCCCAAACACCTGCAACATCCCATCCCACTCCCCAACACCTGCAAAACCCCAGCCCCTCCCCAACACCCAGAAAAACTTTACCCTCCCCAAACAGCCGCAACACTCTCTCTCTCCACAACACCCCAACAACACCCCCCACCACCCTCCCCAACACCCGCACAACCAACCAGCGCCCCAAACACACCCACCCCCCCCACACACCCGAAACCCCCCCAGACCACCGCTACCCGCCCGCAAAGACCCGGACACCAGACAAACACGCCCAACCCCCATCCCCCTCCCCAACACCCTGCAGCACCCCACCCCTAAACCAACACCCCGCAGCATCCCACCCCTCCCCAACACACAGAAGCACCCCCACCCTCCCAACACCTGCAGTCAACCACCCCAATCCCAACACCCCCAAAAACGCAACCCCCTGCCCAAACCCCGCAACACACCCACCCCTTCCCCAACACCCCGCCAACAACCCCACCCACCCACATCCTAACACCCCGCAACACACACCATCCACCCTCATCCCAACACCTGAAACACACCCAAAGCAACCTCACCAAACACCGGTACCCCCGCCACCCAACCACTATCCCGTCCCCAAACACACCCACCCCCTCCTAACACTCCGCAACACCCACCGCTCCCCAACACCCGCCACACACCACCCTCCCCAACACCCCATCCCCCTTCCCCAACACCCCGCAACACCCCATCCACTCCCCAACAACCCCGCAACACCCCCCTCTCCTTCTAAAACACCTCTTACACCTTCACACCCACCTGCTCCATTATAAAACACCACACCCCTTCCCAACACAACCACCCCCTCCCCCATGTAAACACCCCCCCACAACTAAACACCCCTCCCCAACACCCTTCCTTCCCAACACACTACTCCCTCTCAACACCCAAACTGCTCCTGCTACCCGAAAATGTGCAATATCCAGTGTACTGTGAATGTTTCGCTGCGATAGAGCAATTACGCATATATTTAATTAGATCAATGCATCACAAAATGCCCCTTATTGGCCCCCCATTTTGCATTTTGACCAATTATGATTCAAACAAAGATGCTATGGCAGACTAGTCTTTCATTGTAGCAAAGGAATTTTGCCATCCGATGTACCGACGTTTCAGCGATACAGCCATTATGCCTATTTAATCGACAGCTAGTTTGCATACCTAAGCCGCAAAATATCACATACTTTCAAATGGCAAAAAAAGATGAGCACCAATACAGGCTTTCAGGCAGTGAAGGAATTTTGTGTATCCGATGTACCGTTTAAAAATATAGCAATTACGCAGATTTTATGCATATTAATTAGCTCATTTGCATACCTAATTGTCCCAAAATACGACCAAAATCTAATAAGGTCGAGAACTCTTCAACCTGCTTCATTACACCAAGTTACATCATTATATACCTTACGGAACTCTAGATAACTTGTACACAAGCTTTTTTTTCTTAAATTATGCAAATTAGACACTTAATTAGCATATTTTACGCCCAAAATGCCACTTTGACCCCATTATGATTCATACAAAAGATGCATGGCATAGTATTCTTTCATGCAGCGAAGGAATTTTGCCTATCCGATGTACGGTTTCAGAGATACAGTAATTACGCATATTTAATTAGCTCATTTGCATACCAAAGCCGCATATATCATGCACTTTCAAAAAGATGCGCACCATGATAGGCTTTCATGGCCGCTCCCTTTCACCAAGTTACATCATCACCCCCCTTACGGAACTCCAGAAAACTTGTACACAAGCCTTACGGGAAAATTTTCGTAAATTATGCAAATTAGATACTTAATTAGCATATTTTACGCCCAAATTCTAATCAGGTTGAGAACTCATGGACCCGCTTCTTTTCACCAAGTTACATCATCGTAGCCCTTACGGAACTCCAGATAAATCGTACACAAGCATGTGAACACGGACGGCGGGAAGACAGACAGCATGGCAGACAGACAGACAGACAGACAGAAAAGTGATTACTAAGTCTCTGCCGAACAAAGTTCAGGCGAGACAAAAAGGCAGTTAGTACACTGGTGTTCGCAAAGCAAAGCCGACGATAACAAATCCTGCAAAATGTAAGGTTTTCAACCGTGCTTTTGGTTTTGCCTTTTCCAGTTCCAAATATTTTAGGCCAGTCTGTATGGGAATATTGCTGGAAACAATAACGAAGTTAAAATAATTTTAAAGGTGAAGATTGAAGATTAAATCGTTTTCTTTGTTAGAGTTGACAGACATTATATTTTCCTAGGTAAATGTGGAAAAATACATCTTAAAATAATTCCATATATGCAAGGTAAAACAAAAGGTATGAGTAAGGATATTCTGTATTCATTTACCATACATTACTATAGGTTCATGTATGGACAAGGTAGTCCTGCGTAGTTTGGGGGAATATTCTCACCATTGGGTTACTTTATTTCCGATTTCTGTCATTTTTTCATTTGAGTTTCAAAGAGTCCCCCCCAAAAAAAAAAGCTTTGTATTCACTAAGTAGCCAAAATGGATGTTATTTTTGGATAGGTTTCTTTTTGACATATTCTTATACATGCAGTGATCTTCTTGCAATCTGAGTTATCTTATTGTTTATTGTATTTAATGTCTCCATTTGCTTCTTCTTCAGTAGTAGTTGTAGTTGTTGTGGTGCCAGTTGCAAAAACATTTAAGAAACGGAATTTCCTTGGTAGAAAATAGTACATGCGTGCTGTCCGAAAATAATTTTGCTCATGTTTAACATAATCTTTTTATTTAGATATTGGCTACGAAAAAAAAACTCCGATCTAAAAGCTTGACCCCCCTTCAAAATTTTTCCAAACATGTACGGACTTACTGCAGATATAAATTCTGATAACCTCATAAATCACCAAGAATAAGATACCTTTAACTGCAAACCATACGTTTAAGTATATTTTTTTAAATTAATTATCTATTTATCAACTTGAAATCAGTTATGCCCTTTGTAATAATTTGTATTGTGCTACAACCATGATAAATAGGCTGTTTATTGTTTATAACTAGTTTCCGTTAATTTAATTTTATAAAATAATTTTGATTATTTTACTTTTTACTGTATTTTGTAACTTTTTTTAATTTATATTAGTATTTTACTTTCCCCAGATTGTCAGCAGATATAACCATCCTAGGAATCTACTATACTATTTCAGTACCTTTAAAAGGGTGTTCCAATGTTTCCTATATTCGTATAGTATTCAATTCTGGGTGTAGGCCCTATAGTATTCAGTTAGTCGGCAGGTCCCCCAAGTACTTAATTTTCCCAGCTAAACGTGTTGGACAGGGTCAGTTTACATGGGCTTTCACAATACAATAGGCAAACGACCTTGCACATTCCCTGCACACTCTGTGCAGATTCAAATCGATTGAAGCTAGGCCCACGTTATAGCAAATGGCTAACTTCAATTCCTTGCAGCCAGTATTGTAAGGTTTTACATTTTCCGTGGTCTTTCGCTTTCTCAAAGAGATATAGTTACACGTACACAGACTTTTTGGTAGCACCCATTCAATTAATTATTTGGTATGCTTTAAAATTTTGTGGGATTTCTAGAACTTCAGTGACCACGCTTTTTCAAAACCTTACAATTCGTCGTTTTAAATTTGGTTGTTTTAACCCCAACCAAATAACACCCTTTCAACGTCTTTTAGGTCACTTCGATATGTAGGTGACATTCCGCAACAATATACGTGATTTATATGAATTCAGGTATTTTTTGGACCATCAATCGGACATTATTCTAAGCGTTTTCCGACCAGTCTATTGAGGTCACAGCGATTGTATTGTCTTCTCGCGTACAAGAAAAATAACGCATGTTGGCGTTCATTACCTCCTAATTGACTTGGGATTTCACGTGGGTTTATATAATCATAATTTGGTCGTTCGGGACCTTTCTACCCTCCTAGATCCCGAACCACCACCGCTGGCCATGATTACAATCAAGCTAAACACATATAGAGAAACGGTGTTAAAATGCTGACCAGAAGATTTCTCCGAATGTGGCGCACAGAAAATTTCAAACAAATCGTGTTTTTTTTTTTTTTCAGTACAACATGCTTGTCCATATACACTGCAAAAAATGAAAGTTAAAAGGTTTAACAAACAAGTCGGTATCAAGCTTGTCGTATGCTGGTGTTGAAATATAGAATTAACAATAACAAAAATCAAAACCTTTCATAAAAATGTCAGACGGTTCAAATATAATGTTTACACCAATTTTAGTGTTAATTAACACCAGAGGGTGCGTCCAAGAGGGTGTTGAATTAACACAGAGTGTCAATTTGGCTCCAGCAGTGTTAAAAAGTAATAAACAACTATATGTGGTGTAAAATTAACAACCAAGTCAGTGTCATATATACATGAACACACACCAAAAGTTGTATTAATACAACACTAACATGGTAGTATGTAACACTGGAATTGTGTAAATCTAATAACCAGATTGGTGTGGTCCTCCTATTGATTCCAGGAAGGTGTTTAAATTTTTAATTTAACATCCATTGGTTAAAACTCACCACTCCAGTTTTTGCAGTAATTATCTCTGTGTAAAATAGCCAATCACAACTTTGTTATAAAATTGCCCGGGGACACCGGACTTTTTGTTATAGCCTAACCTATGTCAACTATTATACACATCAATGTACTACTGCAAATCAAAACGCAAATTCCGATTCATCCTCAAACTTTGGAATTGTCATTTTTAGTGTCAATATATTGGTTCTAGTTCACAATTTTTAATTATACACACAGTAAGATTACATTTGGAAATCTCCGATTTCAAGCATACCTTCAATAGCTTACGTTTGTGTTAAGTCAACCCCCAAGTAGACGTGTTTTGTGCGTAACATTTTGGGGTCAATTTAGTTCACCAAGTGCATTACGTGTCAGTTTTGGGAACGCGTGCAATGCATTAGAGTTACAACAAGTATCGACGTTGAGTTCAGTCATAATTTTATTTAGTTAGGTAGTTATTGCCGTAGGGAGTTTCGGGAACGCAATATGAAACTTAGTAGTGAAGTTACGCATTACTTGGTATAAAGGTAGACTACCAGTGTCGTAAGTACTGTGGGGAACGGACCTCTGGTCTTGAGATATGCCTGCCAAGTAAGGCCATGTCTGTAGTAAAGTTTGCGTTCTACTTCTGTCTAGTTGCTGTCTGAGTGGAGGAGGGCAAATCGTCCGGCGGAGCCAGATTGTCTATATTTTTGTTTGGAGGTACATCGCTTGATATACAAGTTGAACAGCAATAGGAAGCCAGTACAGATCCCTGTGGTACTCCGTTCCTCAGACACGCAGACTACTACTCTGCCCATCACTGGTCTTGAGAATAAAGCTACTTTTGGGCAAGCCTGTTACATATGAATTTATACAAGGTGACGGGCCGTGATGGTCTGAGAATCTTTGAGTGTTAGGCCTTGGTGCCACACGATGTCGTATGCTGCAGTAAGGTCCACCAGGATGACGCCTGCCTTACGGAGCTTTTCAAAGCTTTCCTCATATCATTTGTGAGTTTTACGATCTGATTGACAGTGCTCCGTCCACGCGAAATCCTGCTTGTTCGTCAGGCAGATGGGGTTCGACGACGTGCTCCAGCCGGGCCAATAACATCCTCTCAAGGAGTTTTTAAGGAAACACACAGTAGTGATATTGGCGGTAGGTCTTAGGGTTGTCCGACAGGCTTGTAGTTTTTGGGGAGTGCGATTATAGAGCTCTCCTCCAGATCTTGGGTAAGGCCTGGTTGGTAAGGCAACATTGTAACTCCTGAGCCAATCTAGACATCTTGGGCCGCATGCATCATACTCTTCTGGTATATTATCAGCCCCCTGGGCCTTTCCACTCTTTAGTTGGCTGATAGCAGAGGTAAGCTCATTTAGTGAGAAGGATGTTGAAAGTGACCCGTCCACGCCGGGGGGCTCGACGAAGTTTGGTGATCTCCTTTTTTGACAGAGCGAGTGTGATCCTTGTCATGTTCGTGAAAGACCATTTGCGAGGAGTTGCTCAGCAATTGAGTTTGGCATCACTGGACCTTTCGATTGTTTGGAATTCTGTCCGTGAGGCGGTTTATAGTCTTCCAGCCTTCCTGGAGTTGGTGTGAAGTCGATTTCAATTTGGACCGTCGCCTCCCCGCACTCACGGCGTTTCCTGTCTCAAGCAGTTGTCATGATCTGAGCTTGGGATGAACTTCTTCCCCGTTTCAGATTCAGAAATCATTGGAAAGAGTATCACATTCCTCATCCCAGTATGGAATATAACTTAACTGCGACGACAGCCACATGGGATGGTCTTCTTTGCGATATTAAAAAGAGTGGACACAGTGCTGTGTAAGAATGTTCCAGGTTGGAGGAGGTGGTGGCGGAGGTTGGGCACTTCTGAATCCACCAGGTTCTTTAACTGGCCCCAGTCTGCCTTGCGGAGTTCCACCTTTCATCACTGAGCTTTTGTTTGTACAGGCTTCTCAAGCTCTCCTGAGCATCAGTGATGGTCTGTGTTGGGACTTTCGGAAAAGCGGTCGGAACAGTACTGTTAATGAGATGGTGTCCATGTTGCAAAAAGCAAGGTCAGGGTTTTGTAGACGTATTCCCACCTACCAGAGGTTGAAAGTGTCTGTTTGCTTGGGTCGTGCAAAAGTTGTACACCGGATTTTGAGGCCCATTCCTCTAGGTTAGCTCCACCCCAGGTAATGCTATGACTGCTAAAGTCGCCAGCGTAAATGCAGGGTGCACCATAAGTTGGTAGAGATTCTGCTTGGAGCCGATGGTTAGGTGGCTTGTAGACATTGGTGACAAGAACACCTGCAATTTGGGTCATTGTCCATTCCAGGGTGGAGTCTGCAGGTGAGGTTGCAATTTGTTTCCATTGGGCTGAGTTACTAGCAAAGGTGGCAATCCCGTGTGTAGCGCTCTCGGTGTGTGCAGCTAGGGTGTAGCCGCAGATGTCCAGAATGGAACTGTCAGTAGCGTGTGTCTCTTGGAGGAGAATCGCAGTGACTTTATGCATATGTGTGAGGTGTTCGATGATGTTTATCTTTGCCCTAGTGAGACCTTCCACGTTTAGTTGGAGGACTGAGATGCCATCTGACTTGACATCTGGTGATGCCTGCCCTTATAAGGGCACGTTTGCCAGACTGGCATCAGATAGTGTCCTCTGGCGGGGCATGATTAAAATACAGTGAGATAAAAAAAGACAAACAGTGAATTAAAAAAGACAGTGAATTAAAAAAGACAACAGATGTTAGCGTAGCCTCAGTTGATTATCATTCGTCTGAAAAGATCAGTGACCGAGGTTCACCACAAGGAGGTTGATAATCTTGATTCTACTCATGATAACAACCACCTAGATAATTGCTTAGATAGCACACAAATCCAAAACACTCAAAGAAACCATCTGGATAGTTACTGTCTACCTTAGATAAAACACAGCCCCAAAACACTCCAGGAAACCATCTGGATATTTGCTATCTACCTCAGATAACACAAAAACCCAAAACACTCAAAGAAACCATCTGGATAGTTGCTATCTACCTTAGATAACACACAAATCCAAAACACTCAAGGAAACCATCTGGATAGTTACTATCTACCTCAGATAGCACACAAACCCAAAACATTCAAAGAAATCATCTGGATAGTTACTATCTACCTTAGATAACACACAAACCCAAAACACTTGAGGAAACCATCTGGATAGTTGCTATCTACCTTAGATAACACACAACCCAAAACACTCAAGGAAACCATCTGGATATTTGCTATCTACCTCAGATAACACACAAACCCACAACATTCAAAGAAACCATCTGAATAGTTACTATCTACCTTAGATAACACACACTGATAGTTGCTATCTACCTAGATAGCACACAAGGATAGTTTCTATCTACCTGTTAAATACCACACAAACCCAAAACACTCAAACCATCTGTATAGTTGCTATCTACCTTAGCACACAAACCCAAAACACTCAAAGAACATCTGATTAGTTACTAACTACCTTACATAACACACAAACCCAACACACTCAAGGAAACCATCTAGATATTTGCTATCTACCTTAGCAACAAACCCAACACACTCAAAGAAACCATATAGATAGTTGATATCGACCTTGATAAACACACAAGGATGTTGCTATCTAACCGTAGATAGACCATATGGATAGTTGCTGTCTACCCTAGATAACACACAAACCCACAACCTCAAGGAAACCCTCTTGATAGTGCTTATCTACCTAGCACACAACCCAAACACTCCAAAGCAACCATCTGATAGTTCTATCTCCCTACATAACACACAAACCCAAACACTCAAGGAAACCATCTGGATATTTTGCTATTTACCTTATATAGCACACAAATCCAAACCTCAAGGTAACCATCTGGATAGTTGCTCTCTACCTTAGATAGCACACAAATCCAAACACTCAAGGACAACCATTGAATATTTCTATTTCCCTCAGATACACACAAACCCACACACTCAAGAAACCATCTGGATAGTTGCTATCTATCTTAGATAACACTCGAAACCCAACAACTCAGAAACCATCTGTCATTTTATGCTATCTACCTTCAGATAACACACAAATCCCAAACACTCAAAGGAAAACAATCTGATTGTGTGCTATCTACCTTAGATAACACTCAAGGATAGTTGCTAGCTACCTTAGATAGCACACAAACTAAAACAACTTCAAATCATCTTGAGGAGGTGCTATCTAAACCTTAGCATACAAACCCAAAAAACACTCAAAAAACCATCTGGATAGTTACTATCAACCTTAGATAACGCACAAATCCAAAACACTCGAGGAAACCATCTGGATAGTTAATATCTACCGTAGATAACACAAAAAAAAAAAAAAAAAAAAAAAAAAAAAAAAAAAAAAAAAAAACCAAAACACTCGAGGAAACCATCTGGATAGTTGCTATTTACCTTAGATAACACACAAATCCAAAACACTCAAAGAAACCATCTGGATAGTTACTATCTACCTTAGATAACACACAAACCCAAAACACTCAAGGGAATCATAGTACACAAACCCAAAACACTCAAGGAAACCATCTGGATAGTTGCTATCTACCTTAGATAGCACACAAACCCAAAACACTCGAGGAAACCATCTGGATAGTTACTATCTACCTTAGATAACACACAAACCAAAACACTCAAAGAAACCATCTGGATAGTTGCTCTCTACCTTAGATAACACACAAGGATAGTTGCTATCTACCTTAGATAGCACACAAACCCAAAACACTCAAAAAACCATCTGGATAGTTGCTATCTACCTTAGCATACAAACCCAAAACACTCAAAGAAACATCTGGATAGTTACTATCTACCGTAGATAACACAAAAAACCAAAACACTCAAAGAAACCATCTGGATAGTTACTATCTACCTTAAATAACACACAAACCCAAAACACTCAAGGAAACCATCTGGATAGTTGCTATCTACCTTAGCATACAAACCCAAAACACTCAAGGAAACCATCTGGATAGTTGCTATCTACCGTAGATAACACAAAAAACCAAAACACTCAAGAAACCATCTGGATAGTTGCTGTCTACCTTAGATAACACACAAACCCAAAACACTCAAGGGAACCATCTGGATAGTTACTATATACCTTAGATAACACACAAATCCAAAACACTCAAAGAAACATCTGGATAGTTACTATATACCTTAGATAACACACAAACCAAAACACTCAAAGAAACCATCTGGATAGTTGCTATCTACTTAGATAACACACCAAACCCAAAACACTCAAAGAAAACCATCTGGATAGTTGCTATCTACCTTAGATAACACACAAACCCAAAACACTCAAGGAAACAATCTGGATTGTGTGCTATCTACCTTAGATACACACAAGGATAGTTGCTATCTACCTTAGATAGCACACAAACCCAAAACACTCAAAGAAACCATCTGGATAGTTAATATCTACCTTAGATAACACACAAACCCAAAACACTCGAACAAACCATCTGGATATTGCTATCTACCTGAGATAACACACAAATCCAAAACACTCAAGGGAATCATAGTACACAAACCCAAAACATTCAAGGAAACCAACTGGATAGTTGCTATCTACCGTTAGATAAACACAAAAAACCAAAACACTCAAAGAAACCATCTGGATAGTTGCTGTCTACCTTAGATAACACACAAACCCAAAACACTCAAAGAAAACCATCTGGATAGTTGCTATCTACCGTTAGATAAACACAAAAAACCAAAAAAACACTCAAAGAAAACCATCTGGATAGTTGCTATCTATCTTAGATAGCACACAAGGATCGTTACTATCTACCTAGTTAGATAACACCGAACCAAAAACACTCAAGGAAACCATCTTGATAGTTGCTATCTACTTAGATAACACACAATCCAAAACACTCGAGGAAACCATCTGGATAGTTACTATCTACCTTAGATAGCACAAAAAACCAAAAACACACTCCAAAGAACCATCTGGGTAGTGCTGTCTACCTTAGATACACACAACCCCAAGGACACTCAAAGAAACCATCTGGATAGTTGGCTATCTACCTGAAATAGCCGTCTGAAATGTGAAGGTGGTGAGTGGGGGTTGGGGAATACAAAATGGGTTAGATAAATAATAGAAAGGTTGACTGGCTGGGGATTTGAGTTAACGACAAGAAAAGAGCAGGGAAACGGGAGAGGCTGAAACAATATAATAACGGAGGAGGGAGGGATATAGAGGGACAAAGATAAGCTATGTTCAAGAGTAAAGGCAAAAGAAGATGGGAATGTAGATAACCAAAAAACCAAAACACTCAAAGAAACCATCTTGATAGTTGCTATCTAACCTTAGATAGCACACAAGTATCTGTCCTATCTACCTCTATATAACACACGACCCCAAAAACACGCACGGAAACAATCTGAATAGTTACTATCTACCAATTAGATACACACACAAATTCCAAAAAACACTCAAGGAAACAATCTGTACTTTTTTTTAAAAAACCCAAAACACTCAAGGGAACCATCTGGATAGTTGCTCTCTACCTTAGATAGCACACAACCTACAACACTCAAATCATCTGGATAGTTGCTATCTACCTTAGCATACAAAGCCAATCCCTCAAGAAACCATCTGGATAGTTACTATCTACCTTAGAATAACACCAAATCCACAACACTCGAGGAAACCATCTGGATAGTTACTATCTACTTTAGATAGCACACAACCTACTTTAGATAGCACACAAGGATAGTTGCTCTCTACCTTAGATAGCACACAACCCAACAACCTCAAACCATCTGGATAGTTGCTATCTACCTTAGCATACAAACCCAAAACACTCAATGAAACCATCTGGATAGTTACTATATACCTTAGATAACACACAAACCCAAAACACGCGAGGAAACCATCTGGATAGTTGCTTTCTACCTTAGATAACACACTAACCCAAAACACTCAAGGGAACCATCTGGATAGTTGCTTTCTACCTTAGATAACACACTAACCCAAAACACTCAAGGGAACCATCTGGATAGTTGCTTTCTACCTTAGCATACAAACCCAAACACTCAACGAACCATCTGGATTTTACTATCTACCTTAAATAACACCACACCCAAAACACTCGAAGAAACCATCTGGATAGTTAATATCTACCTTAGATACCACCAACCCAAACCACTCAGAAATCATAGTACACAAACCCAAAACATTCAGGAAACCAACTGGATAGTTGCTATCTATCTTAGATAACACAAAAAACCAAAAACACTCAAGAAACCATCTGGATAGTTAATATCTACCGTAGATAACAAAATCGAAAACATCAAAGCAACATCTGATAGTTACTATTCTACCTAGATAACCCACAACCCAAAACACTCAAGGAAACAATCTGTATTGTGTGCCCTCTACCTTAGATAACACACCAGGATATTTGCGATCTACCTTAGCACACAAAGCCAACCACGCAAATCATCTGGATCTTTCTAGCTACCTTATCATAGCAACCCAAACACTCAAGAAAACCATCTGGATAGTTGCTCTCTACCTTAGATAACACCCAAACCCAAGGAACATTCAAGAAACCATCTGGATAGTTGCTTTCTACCCGTAGATAACACAAAACAAACAACTCCAAGACCCATCTGGATAGTTGCTTTCTACCTTAGATAACACACAACAATCCAAAACACTCAGAAAAAATCTGGATAGTTGCTATCTACCTTAGCATACAAACCCAAACACTCAAAGAACCATCGGCTGGATAGTTACTATCTATCTTAGATACACACAAACCCAAAACCTTAAGTGAAATCTCTAGTACACAACCCAAAACATCACGGACACCAACTTATAGTTGCTATCTACCGTAGATACACACAAAAAAAAACACTCAAAGAAAAATCTGGATTTTCTTTCTACCTTAGAAAACACACAAACCCAAGGAACACTCAAGAAACCATCTGGATAGTTGCTATCTACCGTCTAATACACAAAAAACCAAACACTTAAAGAAACCATCTGGATACGCTATCTCCTTAGATAGCACACAAGGATCGTTACTCACTACACATCGATAACACATGGGGGGGGGCGAACCAAAACCCTCAAGGAAACCACTTGATAGTGCTATCTACTTAGATAACCACCACCAAACCAAACCTCAAGAAACAATCTGGATTTGTGGTGTCGTCCCTATCTTAGATAACACTCAAGGATAGTTGCTATCTACCTTAGATACACAAAACCTAAAACACGCAAATCATCTGGATAGTTGCTATCTACCTTAGCAACAAACCCAACCACTCAAGAAACCATCTGGATAGTTACTATCTACCTTAGATAACACACAAACCAAAACAACTCAAGGAAACCATCGTATGGTTACTACCATACCTTAGATAGCCACAACCCTACCTAGATAGCACACAAGGATAGTTGCTATCTACCTCAGATAGCACACAAACCTACAACACTAAACGATCTGGATAATTATCTAGTCTACCTTTGATTGGCTCCCCCCCCTCTCCCGACACAATAAATTAGCATACCAACCCAAAACACTCAAAGAAACCTTCTGGAATGTTTAAGCTATCTACCGTAGATGAACACACAAACCCATAACACGCGAGGAAACCATCTGGATAGTTGCTTATCTACCTTAGATAACCACACAAATCCACAAACCTCAAAGAAACAATCTGGATAGTTACTAACTACCTTAAATAACAACAACCCAAAACCACTCAAGGAAATCATAGTACACAAACCAAACATGCAAGGAACC
This sequence comes from Ophioderma brevispina, assembly GCA_023653785.1. Lineage (NCBI taxonomy): Eukaryota > Metazoa > Echinodermata > Ophiuroidea > Amphilepidida > Ophiodermatidae > Ophioderma > Ophioderma brevispina. The sequence goes on from JAMKCH010020405.1 coordinate 135,411, forward strand.
ATCTGATAGTTTGCTATCTACCTTAGATAGCACACAAGGATCGTTACTATCTAACTTATGATAACACCAAACCCAAACCACTCAAGGGAACCATCGTATCACAAACCCAAACATTCAAGTAAACCAACTGGATATTTGCTATCTAACCGTAGATAACACAAAAACCAAAACAACTCGAGGAACCATCTGGCAGTCGCTATAAATACCTAGATAACACACAAATCCAAAACTTTCAAAGAAACCATCTGGATAAGTTACTATCTACCTTAAATGACACACAAACCCAAAACACTCATGAATCATATTACACAAGCCCAAACATCCAAGGAAAACTCTGATAGTTGGTATCTACCATAGATAGCACACTGATGATCGTTACTATTTACCTTAGATAACACACAAATCCAAACCACTCAAGGAAACAATCTGAATTGTGTGCCCTCACCTTAGATACACCAAGGATAGTTTGCTATCTACTTACAAACAAGCCAAAATCACTCAAATCATCTGGATAGTTACTATATACCTTAGATAACAAACCCCAACACTCAAAGAAACCTCTGGGATAGTTTGCTGGCTTACCTAGATAACCCACAAACCCAAGAACATCAAAGAGAACCATCTGATAGTTGCTATATACCGTAGATAACACAAAAACCCAAAACACTCAAAGAACCCATCTGGAATAGTTTTTAACTATCTACCTTATATAACAAAAACCCAAAACACTCGAGGAACCCTCGGTGTTGCTATCTACCTTAGTAACACACAATCCAAAACACTAAAAAAAAATCTGATAGTTTGCTATCTACCTTAGCATACAAACCCAAAACACTCAAAGAAACCATCTGGATATTTACTATCTACCTTAGATCCACACAAACCCAAGGAACATTCAAAGAACCATCTGGTAGTTGCTATATACCGTAATATCACAAAAACCCAAAACATTCAATGAAACCAACTGGATAGTTGCTATCTACCGTAGATAACACCAAAAACCAAACACTAAAGAAACCATCTGGATAGTTTGCTTTAAAAATCTTAGAAAACACACAAACCCAAGGAACACTCAAAGAAACCATCTGGATATTGCTATCTACCGTAATAACACAAAAAAACGCAAAAAACACTCAAAGAACCATCTGGATACTGCTATCTCCCTTAGATAACACACAAGGGATCGACTAACTACCTTAGATAACACACGAACCCAAAACACATCACTAGAAACCATCTTGGATAGTTGCTATCTCCTTATATACACCCAAACAACACTCAAGGAAACATCTGGATGTGTGGCACTACCTAGATACACTCAAGGATATTGCTATCTTCCTTTAAATAGCACACCAACTAAAACACTCAATCATCTGGATTATTTGCTACTTACCTTAGCAATCAAACCCAAAACACTCAAAGGAAAACCATCTGGATATTTACTATCTACCTTAGATACACACAAATCCAAACACTCAAAGGAACCATCTGGATAGTTACTATCTACCTTAGATAGCACCCAAACGCTACCTTATATAGCACACAAGGATAGTTGCTCTCTACCTTAGATAACACAAACCCTAAAACACTCAACCATCTGGATATTACTTCTACCTTAGCACACAAACCCAAACACTCAAGAAACCTCTGGATAGTTACTATCTACCCTAGATAACACACAAACCCAAACCCGCGAGAGAAACCATCTGGATAGTTGCTATCTACCTTAGATAACACACAAATCCAAAACACTCAACGAAACCATCTGGATAGTTACTATCAGACCTTAGATAACACGCGAACCCAAAACACTCAAGGGAACCATCTGGATAGTTGCTCTCTACCTTAGATAGCACACAAGGATCGTTACTATCTAATTTAGATAAACCCAAACCAAAAACACTCAAGGAAACAATTTCTGGATTGTGTGCTATCTACCTTAGATAATCCACAAAGGATCTTTCTATCACCTTTAGATAGCCCGCACACAAAACCAAACACTCAAATCATCTGGATAGTTGCTATCTACCATTAGCATACAAACCCAAAACCATCAAAGAAAACCATCTGATAGTACTATCTACCTTAAGATAACAACAGACCCAAACATCTGGAATAGTTACTATCTACATAGATCACACAAAAAAACACTCAAAGAAACCATCTTGGCTAAGTTTCTGTCCACCTTAGATAACCACACCAACCCAGGACATTCAAGAAACCATCTGGATAGTTAATATCTACCGTAGATAACACAAAAACCAAAAACAGCCTCAAAGAAACCACTGGATCGTTACTAATCTACCTTAGATAACACAGCAAACCCAAAACACTCGAGGAAACCATCTAGAGGGGGGGTAAGTTGCTCTCTACCTTAGATAACACCCAATCCATACACTCAAAGAAACAATCTGGATAGTTGCTTTCTACCTTAGATAACACACAACCCAAAACAATCGAGGAAACCTCTGGATAGTTGCTCTCTACCTTAGATAACACCACATCCAAACATTCAAAGGAACCATCTGGATAGTTGCTTTCTACCTTAGATAACACACAAACCCAAACACTCAAGGAAACCATCTGGATCGTTGCTATCTACCTTAGATCGCACCCAAGCCCAAATACTCAAGGAACCATCTGGAAGTTGCCTTCTCCAACAACCAGCAATCAGAATTACACCTTACCCTATTAATAGAGAGTCCACAAAAGAGTGCACCTTTTAAAGAGAGCTTCTGGAATTTTATCTTTAAAATCCAGAGTATTATAGCACCATTGTTGGCAAAAAAAAAAAAAAATCCGCAACCGATGAGATCTCCAAATACGGCAACAACACGGGTGTTTCCGTATTGTACCCACTTCTTCTATCTGACTTACACTTAAGAATAAGGAAACTGAATCTGCCCATGGTTTTATATAGGTTTATTCGGTGGGTTTTTGAGATTCATAAGCCATGTCAGTAAGAAGTGGGTCACCTTACAGAAACGCCCCAACAAAACCGACGAACTGATAAGATTGGAGATGTAATAGAACCAATCTGTTAGATTCTTGCCCTTTCAAGCACTCATAAAGGAGAAGGCTTTTCCTGAGTAATCTTGGCCCTTATAACCCGGCCGCATCTTTTTTTAGCCTATCTCCCGGGAGGAAGTGAAGAATGAGGGAAGAGGGGAAAGAATTCCGTTCCAATATTTTGTCCTCTTGTTGATGACGCAATTGCAAATCCAGGACTTCGTGCATTTTTCTCACATCAGTGCATTGGCATTATTTGTGGTACCATGGTTAAGCAATCACCACATTTTTTGAAGAGTGCCCCCAATTTTCAAAATTTGGAGATTTTCAGGGGTAGACACGATCTGCTCGATTTGGGCATTGGGATTTTTCAAACGGTAATTTGTGGAACTGCTAACGTGGCAGTTTACTATGGCAGTCTCGGTCCATTGATATTAAAAAATCATCTCTTAAACTTTGTTCAAAGATCTGAGTAATATCATGATAAATTAAGAAAAAAATAAATTGCTTCAAAAAATCCTTCGGGGTTAGTGGAATTAACCCCGCTGCAAAAATAGTGTAATTTCCAATAACGTCATTTAGATTTAAATATTCGTGACTCAGGCCTAGTCTTTAGTCAAGAATGTGTGTAACCGTTCGATATCGGTAAGAGCGCCCTCATACGTTAAGTCTTTGAACCGACTAGCACCCGGAAGTTATGCCGTTTTGAATTTGCTGTTGCTGTTATGTTTTGCACAAAAATAAATATATTTGTTGTTTGTTTATTTTTTCTTTGACCTGGGCACTCCGTCAGAGCCAATACAATAGCCTCTGTTCTTCCCTGAGGCCCAGGGTTCCACAATAAAAAAAACATACAGTTATTAATACAGTATTAAAATATACAAATACTACTAGCAAATATAAACCTTAAAATATACATTCATAGTAATAATCAATCAATATTATCAGAGGCAATTAACAAATAAAACAATATTGAAATATACAGTAAAATTTTACCTAGCCAACTATTACAAACTAGAGTACAGGGCCTGCCCGTGCTCAAATTTAGATCAAAATAGATATTTAAGTCAATTGCACTTATATTTAATACAAAATTTATAAATTTTAATTTAATGTGTAGAGAATTAAAAGCAGTTTAATTACATTAGATACTAAGCATGTGGAAAAATTCTGATATTAACAAAAAAATTTGTTAAGTACAAAACAATACTGCTGTTAATTATAACATTTAAAAGATTGTTTTTTTTAAAAAAAATGCTATGTGTTTGGAAGAGGCCACTTTAGTATCATTAGAAAGCGAATTCCATACTTTAGCCCCTGAACAAAAATGATCGTCTGCCAGCCTCAGTTTTTGGGTTTTAAGTTAAGAGCAATATTGCCATGTGAAATACCCCTTGTATTGTGACTATGGTTGTCCCTAACTAAAGTAAAATATTGTGAAGGTTTTCTGCGAAACAAGACCAGCAAGACCACCGCTTAAACACAGTGAGGCACAGATTTTTCTTTCAACGATCAGACAATGAATTCAGTTTAATTTGGGAGTTAAAAGTTGAGGGTTGTCCTAACAGGAAGTCTAAGAATAGCCCTCCCAGCACGAGTTTGAAGTCGTTCCACCCTGCTTTGAAGGGTATCATTAAATTGCCCCAGAATGTAACATCACATAATTAGACGAGGGAATCACTAATGCTTTGATATATTGTATTCAAGTGGTCTCCTGAACATCCACTCCCTGATACGGTAGAACAAAACCAAATGTATTTGAGATCTTAACACACATATTATTATGTGGGGTTCCAGCTCTGGTTTATCAAGGGAGGCATAAATCCTTGAAAGTATTTACATTAGTCAAGATTGACATCATTAAGAATAGACTGAGCTCTTTTGATTGGTCCAGTTTGGGGCGGGGGAACAGAATAGCAAAGATTTGGTCTTTTAGCATTCAGGGCTTAATGTGTTTTGTTCCATACAAAATACGATACTTTTAAGGCAGCTTAAGACGAACCTGATATCCAACAGATATCCCTAGATGAGAAAAAGATTGCTGTATCATCAGCATATAAGTTTATTTTTGTGCCATTGGAAATAAACATTGGGTGGAATCATTGATAACATTATATTCGTAAAAAAGGAGGGGTCCTAAGATTGATCCCTGAGGAATGCCACACCTCACAGGCTCAACACTGAGATTGTATTTTCCAATTTTGTGGCTTGCCTCCCTATTACATAGATAGATCCAAACCAATCATGCTCCAGAACTTCCCTCAACCCCAACATATGGAGTTTTTGTCAAGCAGAATGGAATGACTAAACGGTGTCGAAGGCTTTTTTTAGATCTATTAAAAAATGCCCCCAACAAGTTGCCAGCATCAATATTTTGAGGATATATTGTCAGACACCTCACCTAATGTTGGAGAGTAGAGTTAGAGTGTAGGTCTAAAGCCAGATTGGTTGGAGAAAGCAAAGATTTTCACACAAATGAGAATATAATTGTTATGAAACCAACCTCTCAAAATCTTCATGACCACACAGGAATAACTGATATTGGGCAGTAGTTGCTTACCTCTGTCCTGGACACTCTAAAAAAGAGGTGTGACCCTACTAATTTTCCACTGTAGGGGAACCTGCCAGGGGATAGCTCAAATTGAAATAAATGTTAGTGGCCGGGCAGGGGGCCAGCCTCCTGCTTTGATTAAGACAACTAATAACGCCAATCTAACCAGTGGCTTCAGGCTATCAAGTGATCGAAGAAGTTTGAGAACTTGGTCTACAGATATTGAATGGAACTTAAATTTTGAGCATCAAGATTGGTTGCATTATTGACATTAGAAACTGGAGGGTCGAAACTTTTGGCAAGTTCTTCACCAACTGATGAGGAAATATTTGGTCATGCATTAGCAATCTCTTGCTTTGTATTTACCATGCCATTGCCTGTTTTCACAGTAGGAATATCAGTTTGACTTTTACCTGGTTTAAAACTAGTTTTGAGAGTTTGCCCAGACGACGTGGATGACCTTTATTTTCATTGATTTGCTGCTGGATATCGCTAGCCTGAAGCTTATTGCGAAGGTTGTTTAGTTATTTCAATTAGCTTGTTTTCCCAATCGGCCGCAGGGATTGTGTTTTCGGCTCTTCTCGCGCGCTTTCTGACTTTGGCGTCGCAAATCTAAGTAATCATGGTGATCCACTTTGGCTGGTGGTTTGAGACCTTATTTTTTTTATTGGAGCATGTTTGTCGCATACAGGCAGCAAAAGATTTAGGAAGTTATTCCAACTTGATCGGGAGAATCGGCATTGTAAACATCACCCCATCATATGGCATAAGTCATTAACAAACGCACCCTCGTCAAAATGACGATATGAGCGGGCTTCAATGATTTTAGACTCACGTTTGGTTCAATTCCTTTTCTGTTGTATATATAAAACGATGGTCACTGAAAGTACAACAACCAAGCATCTATTTGAATACATGTGCTTGTTAGTCAAAATATGGTCTATAACAAGTAGAGAATTTTAGTGGACACGATACGTTGGATTATGAATTAGTTGCTGCATTTAAAATTATATCATTGTCTTTTCAAGTTTCTTTCTCAATCAGAAAGAAGTATTTGGTTTGAATTGGTCAAATTGCAATCCCAACAACAAAATTATTTGCAGGGATTTTTACCTTTATGTAAGGATTCAAGCAGAGTGTGTAATGCATTTTAAAAGTTCGCCGAAGTCAGTTTCCAATTTGGTGATTATCACAGCACCTATTAAAATTGGCGTGTTGTACATGAAGACCAGTTTTGAAACCATAAAGTTTCGTATGAAGGTGGTAGTAAGGTGGTAATTTGGTTCCAGGCATAGTGTATGGAAGTGGGCTGTTCACATTAAATGGCAAACACCACCTCCATTACGTGTTCTGTTCCTACGGTTGTAAATTATAGCCGGGGATAGACAATTCAGATGAACAAATAGTGTAGCATATCTTGGTTTCCATAAGAGAAACTATGTCCTGGCTTGCAATATAATCATAAGTCGTGTAGATCAGCAATTGTTTCAAGGGGAGTTGATGTTTAATGATACTATCTGGAGTCCTTTAGAATGTTTTAATCCATGGTATGGGGAATCAAAAAAGAAAGTTGATATGTTACAGTTGGGCCTGGCTGTGGGTGGACATCGCCACACTGCAGTAAATTGACTTGAAATGTTGAACAAGAATTATTATAGTATCTGACGGGCTGTGAAAAAGTACATTTGGCTTGCTCCGTGGTTTAAAGGACATTGGTTGGCAGTAGAAAAGTCCATTCAAGTGATGAAGGTCAAGCAGGAATAGTACAAAGAAGAGTAACACAAAGCATAAGATGGGAGGATCATTGCTCACTCCTGTTTAGCACCACCAGTGCTAATGTCAGTCAATAAGTTGGTCAAGTAGTGAAAGGAGGTATTGATTCTAAACCGTGAAGGCGTGGGCCTAGGACGTCAGTTCCCCACTGGTTAGAATCAGTTCATGTGACAGAATTGCCTACCTTTACTGGTGATGTGACTGATCCAAGATTTATGAATTTACTGGCCAGCAGACTCCATCAAAACCAAACATTACTAAAAAGTTAAGATTAACTTACTGAGCATATAAATCCTATCTTGGGGTGCACTTGCTGGGCCATTATTAAGCCATTACAGCCACAAAGTATGAGCAGCCGCACTTCCCAGCCCAGCCAACCAAACTATAGTCACCATGGGGTCATGGTATGTCACCACCCTGGAGAGTTTTGACCACACATAAGAGGAAATGCCAAATTGTGGTCCGTCCATGATGAATAGTGTCACCTCACGGAAATGATATCTAACTTAACTCCCTGAACCGACGGAACAACTAATGGATGAGGGCAGACACTGAACATGGCGCAATTTCGCCACGATTTCTTATTAGAAGGACGTTTTTTAGCATCCGTTGAACTATTACGGAGATCTCCGATATTATTTTTATTTCAATTACAAACATTCCTTCTTTTTGTGACACGTTTGAGCTCTAACCATTCACAGTATTGTCTTACTACTCAATTACCAATGCAACCAATACAAAAAATGTGCTGTTATTGCTTAATGAAATAGCCTGGGAGATAGCAGATTTTGTAACACATTTTAAGTACAAAAGGTTTTGTACTGAATGGGTGGGGGGGGGGCTAAACACATCGTGACAATACATTCCTAAGAGACTACAACTTCCTCGACCTGTGATGTCAACCCATCTTGTCACAGGTCAATGCTCAAAATCCACCAACCATCAGTTAGGCTTGACGCTGCGTCTTTGGATAAGACAGAACCGTTTGCCACTCATCTAAAAATAGTAAGTCCAGATGAATTGATTTCAAAATTTTCACCAATACAAAAGGTTTTGAGTGAATTTAATATGGTAGGCAGCCTGGCACGTGACCCTGAAACCTGATTCTTAAAGGGATTAAGCAGCGATAATGCAAGAGAATCAACAATTTTAAAAAATGTCATGCTTTTTTTAAACTTATAACTCAGGGATAAGTGTGAAAATTCCATATAACTGGTTAATGTAGAAACACACGAAACAAATAGTGAAAAATAAGGAAATTCTCATACCGTCTCCGCAAATTGACAACGCGATTGCTCCAAATCTAACACCAATAGGCGAGTAGTGGAATTCCATAAAGTGCTTAAATTTAGTGATTTTAATATTCCCACCCTACATACACCTAAATCAATACATCATGGAAAGCTATTATGTCTACTTTGACCTCTATATTACATGCCCCATCTATGTAAATAGGTTTTGAGCATATATTGCCATCCCCGAAGCTCACAATAAGCTCCTAAAGTTTGTAAAATATACAGTAAGTATATGCCGATCTTGGGTGAATATATGCATTTTTTCTCAAATTCATGGTTTCAAAACTGAAAATAGTATAACTGTTTAGCTAAGCAGTCAAACATGCATGTTTATTCTCCATTGAGCTGAAAATTATTTAAGATATCATTTTGCATTAACTGGTAGATGTTGAACTGCCAATGTGGGCCGAAGGTGGTTTTTGGGTCATTTATCCAAAAACATACATTTTTTTTTTTTTTTTTTTTTTTAAATTGGTGTTATTTTTGACAATCTATATTACTGTCCCATCTATGTAAATAGGTTTCGAACACATAATGCGTCCCCGAAGCTCTTACAATAAGCTTCTAAAGTTTGTTTTTTAAATATAACATTAAGTAAATAGGCATAGTGGGTGTATAATGTTTTTCTCCAATTCCATGTTTCTAAAACCTGAAAAATTGTTGAACTTTTAGTTAGCATTCTAAAACGTTTGTGTTGTATTAATGCTCTAAATTGAGCTGAATATTGAGCTACCAATTCGCATTCAGATTTAGGTATGATGTGGAACTGCCAAATTTCTTACTTGTATGTAGTTTTTTGCAATTTTTGGAAACTGCGTCAATTTAACAGATTTGTGGTGCGATTTAACAAAGTCGTGTGCGATTTTAACAGAATCTTGTGCGTTTTAACAGAATTCTGTGCAATTTAAGAAAATCATTGTTGCGTTTATATAATTGCAGTTTGATTGAATTTTGTGATTTAGCAGAATCTTGTGTGATTTTATAGAACAATGTGTGATTTTTACGTTATCTTATAAAATCTTGTGCGATTTTACACAATTTTGTATGCTTTTGCAAAATAATGGCACAATACTTTTTAAAATTTGGTCAATTTTTGGGCTTTTTCCCACTTTACCCCAGACTAGACATCCACTTGGATACAATGCCACAACAAACATCCATTTACTATGAATAACTGGATGGCTATAACCACTGTAACAGGGATATACCCTAATTATACAACTAGAATCAAAATCTGTGGAAGTAGAAAGTGTTATAGTTACCTTACCTTGTCAGTTGTTATGTTGTTTCTTGGCAGTACTATACTTTTGTGCATGAGATTTCACATGACTTATTCTGTCCATATTCCATGCCGGTTTGGCTTGCAAAATTTCTATGCAAGTGTTCTATAAAAACTTTAAAAAGTGCAATCATTAATTCAAAGTATCTAACGCATGTTGGAGACCTGGATGAGTAACTTTGTTAACCTAACACCCGGGCCCATAAACAGGATTTTTTTTTCAAAAGGGGACTTCCCCAAAATTTACCTCCTCAAAGGGACGGGGGGCAAATTTTGCAAAAGTGGACTTTTTTACCAAAATTTGAACCCTTTTGGGGCAAAAAAATATTATTTTGGGGGTAAAAAACCCCTAATATTCTCGCTCCGCTCGCAAAATCTGTTTTTTTTCCTTTTGAGCTCTTTTAGGGTTTTGCCTTTTTCATATTGTCTTTTTCATATTTCATAATTTTGTATTTGTTTTGTCATATTGTCTTTTCAAAGATGAATTTTGTTTGGATAATTACATCATCATCATCATGTTTGTGCGTACTTGCAAATCACCTTTTACTAAGTTAGAAGCTGCTCATTCATTAATGATACTGAGAAAAGGAGCATCATTTTCATGCAAAGATTCCTCCAGAGCAAAGGTTATGTAAATCTTGCTCTTTAAATGAGATGAATTTCATTTAATGATGAAATGCACCTTTATGAAGATCTTCATTCTAAATTTTAAATGAGAGCATCAAGGATGCTGTGGCTTACTCCAGAGGTGTGGTGTTGAGTTGTGCAATGAAGTGAAACCACTTATAGGTACAAGCAACAACCACTTATAGGTACAAGCAACAAATGGCATGCTAAGTGATAATTCCCATATCCTAACGTCCCTTAACTGGGCTATTCCATGTCAACACTCGAGATGTGCACCACAGCACGTCATGGATTTTTTTCTTTTTTTGTGTGATGATAGATATTGATGAGAAATGAAAATCCTAAAATTTTGAGCTTCATACCGCCTTTCGTTTTCCCGCAGGAGCATTCAGAAATTTAGGGGGGTCACCATCAAACATGTTGTGTGATGCAAAAGACAATTTTGAGAGGGCCATAAACTTGTAATGGAACCCTTCCCAACTCTGAAAATCACTATCTGGGGAATTTTTTTGGTGTAGAATTCAAATCTGGCATCAAAAATGTGATAGCTCCTTTACTTTTAAAGTTATTTGGGTGCAGAAATGCAATATCTTTCATGTGGAAACAAGTTGGGGGGGGGGTCAGAACTCTGTAACAATATTTTTAATGTCAGTTTCCTTGTTAACCAGAGTCACACTGCAGGACTTTCTACCAGTACAATAATAAGTACATTAGGTTTAGTAATAAGCGAGTTACAGCCTATTGAAAAATCCTAATTTTGCAATTTGACATGTATTGGCCCCCCCTGAAAATCAATGTTGACATATGACATCACCCCTCTACTTCAGATATGTTGAAGATACATCATCAAAGAACTATTCTTGAAAGAATCAGCTTGGTGTCTCGATGTCTTCATTGTTTTCTGCACAAGATACTTTTGCTGATATCCCATAGAATGTATATGGTGATATATGCTGTGCATGTACAATGACCCTGGGTCACGTATCCGTTGTGTGGTAACCTGAGTGTGTATTTGGGCTGAAAAAATAAAGACAAGATAGTTCTTTCAGGAAGTTATTTTAATGATAGATCTTCAACATATCTGAGATAGAGGGGCGGTGTGTCGAATGTCAACATTGGGTTAAGGGGGTGGTCACAAAATGTGTAAAAAAAGAAATTCCATTTTCAAGGGGCTGTACCTCAAATTATTACTTTTCTAGATGTGTTCATAAATGTATTGGGTAATTTGGTTTTAAGTTCTACTAGTACCTCTGATTGACAAAAGATGGACAATAAAAATGTGCTGACTTTGGAGTTATTATCCCCCCCAGATTGGCCCAAAGAACAAAGGCGCATATTTAGGGGGGGGGGGGGCCTCATACCTCTAAAAGTAACACGCTATGAACCTCATGATGCCAGATTTGAATTTCACACCAATATACCCATAGATAGTGAATTTCAAAGTTTTTGGAGGGATCCATACTAATCTGTGAACCCTCTCAACACAGTCGTTCACATTTGGGTGGCACTTTTGAGAGTGACCCCCCTAAATTTCCAATGCTCTAGCGGGAAAACGAAATGCGACTCTATGAAGCTCAAAATTTCAGGGTTTCATTATCATCAAATGCCTACCACCACACAAAGCGAAAAAAAATCCACGACGTGCTGCGGTGCACATCTCAAATACTTTATACAAATTTTGTCTGTACAGGATATCCTGCAACTTTGGTCTTTGTTTTGGTTAATTTGGGTTTTTGGCTTTCTACTCAACCTATACCGGGGGGGGGGTGAGGTGATTCCAGGCCCAAAAAAATGGGGGTCTCCGAAACTAGGAGGGGTGATTCCAGCCCAAAAAATGGGGTCTCCGAAAATAGGGTTTTCAGAAAATTTCAGAAAATAAGTGCGATTCTCCCCCATTTCCTGATACTTTTTGAGGAGTTTGAAGAAAATGTGGTAGATAGTCTTTGACATGAAAGTAGGGTTCTGGAAATGAAATGGTCTTAAATGGGGTCACTGCGAACTAAAAATACAGCAAGTAACCTTTGCGCGATCCCCCTGGCAGTATGGCATTATACACAGGTGTTTGTAGTGGGAACACAGTTGTCAGTGGCAGGGCATCAAATTCAATAAATTGTTTTCATGGAATGTAATATCGAGAAATGTAGCAATTTCTGAAAATGAAAGCCTAACCAAAGGGAAAAAACCGCATATGACATTTGACCTTGATATGTGACCTTGACCTCAACCAACCTATGAAGGAACCTGTATTGCACCTCGACCCAAGTTAAGGTTGAAATCGGACTCAACTTTCAAAGATGACAGAAAAAACAAAAGCTAACCAAAAGGAAAAGACTCACTCAGTTGACCTTTGACTTGTCCATGACCTTTTGAAATCATCCACATATGAAGGAAATCCCTATTGCACCTTATCCAAAAGTCTGGTTTAAATCACACTTAAACTTTCGAGGAGATGCAAAAACGAAAACCGAACCAAACTGGAACTGAAAATGACCTCAGCTGACCTTTGACTTGGGTCATGACCTTTGACATCAGCCACATATGAAGAAGAAACCCCTATTGACCTTCACCCCAAGGCTGATATGGATTGTGATTTGAGTAGGATACAACAATTTATCGGTCAAGCTAGGAGTTGAAAAATTTGTGCGAGTCGCGGAGCGACGAGCGCAATATTTTTCAAAACTCATGCGAGACCGAAAAATTCTTGTATCCTGCAATAAAAATCATTCACAATATTATCATATTAGTTTTCAGAATCGACTGGGAAACTGGCTTCAAGTTGTTTAGAATAATAGATCATATAAATAGTGAAAGTATAAACACCACATGGTAACTATAATATTTTTAACAGGAACACCAGGGAAGTATCAAATAAGTGAACCAGTTGACAACTAGGAAAACAAAAGAAATGGAGCCAGTAGACACCAGGACCCACCAAAGAAATGGGAAACCAGAAGACCCCAAGAACCACCCACAAAATTTCAAACAGTAGACAGCAAAACAAAATTAATGACACCCCAAAGAAAGGAAAAACATCCCTAGACTAACAGCCAATCAGAAGCCTCCAGAAAAAAAACTCATGTCATGGTCTGAAAAACTTATGTATGGTCTCAAAAACTCAGGTCACTGTCTCAGGTACATGGTTTATCTGTACATTAAGCGGACATTAAGCTGTGTACAAGGTATAGGATGGTAGATTCTTGGAAAATAATAATGGTTGAAATCGGACTTAAAACTTTCAAAGGAGACGCCCAAAAAACGAAACCAACCAAACTGGAAAACATATAACTACATACATACACATAAGGACATGCACCCTTGCAATACCCCCCTCTGCTTTTAAGCCAGGGGGAGTAAAAAGAGCCTAAAAATGAGGGTCTTATAGGTGGCAATATAAACCATATTTTCCTCCCAATATGAGACCCCCCCCCCCCAACCGTTGTAATTGGTTTGCTGTCATACCACATTTTGTGAAAAAGTTTAAATTTTTGTACCACATTTTTGACCCTTAACCTTAATTTTCCAATTCACACAGCATCCACACCTACATACATACATACATACAGACTAGGCATTTATGACGCGCCGTTCCCCAACGGCTCAGGCGCTTACAATAAAACGTGAGAAAATGAGACAATAAATGGTAATTATATAACACGCATGAAAAAACAAAATCAATAGGAAAAACAAGTGTGTCTAAGTGCTTTTTAAAGCGTTTACAGCTTACTGACTGCCTAATGAGGAACGGAAGGTTGTCCTTAATTTGAAAGCCAAACAGAAAACTTTATCACCCGCTTTTACACGAGTCCTGGATATCCAAACGTAGGCGATTTTGACGACCTAAGGTTTCTTTTGGGAAACTGTAAAACTGAAACAGTTGAAGATATACAGGAGCCCATGCCATTAAGCATTTAAAAAAATCTAAAAGCAATTAAAAAATTCTCGCGTCACAGGACGCACGTTTGGTTCTTGCGGTTGAAGGATAGTAATTCTGAGATTTTGTTATGCGTTCCAGGGGTCTGAAGGGAAGTCCTAGAAGATGCAAGCAAAGAGTCACCAGACAAACGAACACACACACAAATGCACCACACACAACAGTTCACTAAAAATGGATGTTGAAGTGGCATTCAAAGGGAAAAAAAGGAATCATTTTTTGAGTTGTCACACAAAGAAACTCTTTCTAAATTTACGGGTAACAACTCCACGTGCAGGGCGGCGGGATCCAGGGAGGGGGCGGAGGGGGCGCGGCGCCTCCCGGTAATTCTGCCAAATTCTGACCGCAAATCAGCCATTTTGAGCTATTTAAAGCCCTTTCAGCCCCCGGTAATTTTTTGGGGGACGTGTTCACATCCTGATCGCCCCTGCCGTGTGACAAAATCAGAGGTCCTGCCAAGGCAATCCTAGCCAAAAAAACATCCAGGCCAAACACATAAGGCATTGTGGTGTATATCACTTACACTTGACAGTGACTGACATGATGTCAAAAAATGGTTCCTGTTTCTTGGTAGAGAGACCCATACTAACAATGATGCAAGAGTGTCACCAGAAAACTACAGTGAACCAAGAGTATTGACTATATTGATTTTAGTCTACAAGGAAATGTGTTACAAGTGTAAACGTGTAACACTTCTGTGCCGTTTCTGATAGTTATGCCCTGTTTCTTGCGTGTAATGTATTCCAAGGGGGTGAGTGTTTTGGGGGCCCTAATAGATCTTTCCTTCGACTCCTCCCTATCAATGTTTGGTTTTCATACTGTGGTAGTAATGGAATAAAGTGTGATGAGCCTTTGATCTGTCACCCCGCATCTCATATAGACTACTTATCGGTATGCCAAAAAATATTTGTACTTTTTATATTTATGGCATTGGTGCTATGTCCGATAATGAGCATTTCCTTTTTCGGAAATCCAGTTTAAAAACTGCAATATTCTGATAACATTGTATAGGAAAGGGGCATATCCTGTTCTCTCGGGGTAAAAAGTACAGCATCTTATCCATCATCACAAAATGATTTTATAGTTACACCAAAAGCTCAAGTCACCAAAATTGCAAAAAGGGTAATTAATTGGAAAAAAAATGTAATTCACATATGTTGTGACCAACTACTGTGCATGGAGCTAATGTATCAATCAATTTTGTAAACAAGTCTGACTATTTTGTTCATGGAGGATCTATTGGGGACCATGGTCATTATTTCGCTCCCAGGCCCTTCCCTTTTCTCTCGGTGACAACCCCTGTATTCCTCTTTGCCTCTCCATTTTTTTCATGTGTCCTCAGAAATTTCTCTCAATTTCTTTTTTTATTGTTTCCAACTCTCACATTTAAGTGAATGCCTTTTACCATGATTCTCTTACTCGCCTGAATAAAAACTAGGTCCCACTCCCACTCTCCTACAATAGTTAAGTGAGATTTGCAATCTTGAGAAACAAGCAAAACTCGTATTTACGCCGAATGTCGTAAAATATGTCCCAGCCGAATGTGCGATCACTAAAGGCAAAAATTGCAAACACCCCACCCCTCCCCAACCACCCCGCAACCCCATAGCTCCCCAACTCCCCGCAAAACCCCCACCCCTCCCCAACACCATTCAACACCCATCTCCATCCCCAAACAACCTGCAACAACAATCCCCTCCCCAAACCACCCTGCAAACACCCATCCCCCATAACCCACACCCTCCCCAAAAACACTCTGCAACCACCCACCCCCTCCTTAAAAACCCTCAACACCCCAAACCCCGCAACAACCACCCGCCCCAAAATTCCCCTCCACTCAATAGGCTGGTTCCTTCATCAATATCCGTGGCCATGACTGTCACCCCCTCACAACACACACCCGGCAACACCCCTACTTCCCCCCTCCATCTCCATGTCCCAACCAACCCGCAACCAACCACCCTACCCCTTTCCCAGCAACACCGAACATTCCTACCCCCCTTTTTTCACCTAACACCCTGCAAACAACACATCTCCCCAACCACCACACCCCTCCAATCCACACAACACCACCGCAAAGCCGACCCGATCCTCCCCAACACCCCACCACCTCCCCTAGGCATCAAGTACTCTCGTCCAAATGTAAGTTCAGACCGATTACAGCAATTACGCATGTGTAATTAGATCATTTGCATGCCTAAGACGCAACATGCCCAATCCCCTCCCCAACACCCCACCCCCTTCACTAAAACAAACCACCCGAACAACCCATCACCCATCCAACCACACAAAATACTAACACCCCTACTACCCCTACCCAAAACACCCGCAATACCCGAACCCCATCCCCAACACCCGCAACACCCCACCCCTCCTCAACCACCCCACCACTCCCACCCCTATGGCAAAGTAGTCTAATGTAGCGAAAGAATGTCTGCCTATCGGACGTACCGTTTCAGAGATCACGATTAATCCTTACTGCATATTTAATGAGCTCATTGGCATAACAATAAGCCGCATATTATACAATCTTTCAAATTGCAAAAAAGGATGTGATGTGCCCGTATGCAGTGCAGGAGTTTTGAGTATCTGATGTACCATGCAAAATATCGCAATTACGCTGATTTTTGCATATGAATTAGCTCATTGTTGAAGACTTCATATTTGACCGAAAATACGTTCCCATAAATTAATAGGTCGAAACCTCTTCAGCCCGCTTCCTTCCACCCAGGTACATCATTATATTGTCGATGGAACTCCAGAAAATGGTACACAGCAGTGTAGGATAGTGTCATAAATTATGCAAATTAGATATTAAATAGCATATTTTCCCCCAAATCTTATCAGGTCGAGAACTCACCACCCGCTTCTTTCCACCACGTTCCATCATTTGTCCGCCCTTACAGAATCAGATAAATCTATACAAAATGGGTTAAACCAATTTTTATCACGGACGAACGGACCGGCACAACCAGACGACGGACGCTGCCTCATTTATAGTCCCGTTAGAACTCGTTCGGCGGGGACCAGTAAAGCTAATACTGGAATGCAATTTGTTTATAATATATAAGCCATTTCAATTGTGACTTGACAATATATATTAACCGTCACTACAGGTCTATATTGTAGCACTTCACAAGAATAGGAAAAATGAAATGAACATGCAGGGACAGGGCCATAGCAAGGATGCCAAGTGTGCGGCAGCCAACCCCCAAATCTCAGACAGCCAATACATAGAAAGCATCAAAATTGGGCTCATTTAAAAACACAATTTCAACTTATTGCTTACTAAGAAAATTTGCATATTTTTTAGAAAAAAAAATGCATCGAGATAAAAAAAAATAAAAACGACCCCAAATCGAATTTTTAACTAATAATTCCTGACGTGACAGTCAAAATGGTTTGCCAACTGTTTTGATCTACCATTTGGCCCGATATGAAACAACTAAACTTACACACATTTGTATACATACCAAAATCTATAATTTCTAGTTATCATTGTAAAAATAATCAGTATGGAAAGTAATATTTTCTCGCACTAAATTCTTTAGTGAAGAAGTATGTAACATGTAAAAATAATGACCAACATCCGTTTTTTTAAAAAAAGGATTTCACATACCGTATTGTTTACTACATAGCGCCCCGAGGGCGGTGCATTTGCAAAAGAGGGGTTTGTTTATTACGTCAAAAATAGAATAGTCAAAAATCCCCACAAAAAGCACCTTACAGAGTACATAAACGAGTTAATGGGGGCCACGCCCGTCATTATAAACATGAAAACCACGCAAGAGACTTTGACGTTGTAGAAAGAATTGCTGACAACAGCGATTATGATACGATACGAGGTGGTTCGCTGGCCTTTAAATCATGCGATTTAGGAAGTTAACTCTTTCCTTGAACTTGTTTATCCAAAATCATAGGGTCGTTATAGAGGAGGGCGTTTGATTAGAACAACACGTACCATCTGAAGTCCCGGACAGGGGTGGGGGTCACTGTCCTTGGCCACGGGGATATCAAGACCAAAGATAACATGTAAAAAAGGTATTTTTTCAAGATTGTGCACAATACATACGACAATGAAAAGGGGCAGAAAAAACAGTGAAACAAAAGGGGTTATTACTTTCACACGTGAAACGGGACTGACGATTACAGAATAGGGTCCGATTTGTGAACCTGGCATTTTGTATGTATTCGGTCACTTCATTTATGTGAAAGTAGGCTAAGCTATCAGCTACAGCCTAACCAGAAAGAAAACAATTTATAAAACCAAACTGTATCCAAGACCATATTATGCACTTGTCAACTATTGCCAATACTTAAATGGTAGAATATGGAACTTGCCTAATATGGACATTTTGAAAGGTAGCTTAAGTTTTACTTTCAAGTAGCTTTCATAACATGAGTTTGAGAACATACACACATTCCAGTCAATCATAACTTATACTTACTTTGTATTTGTACTCTTAAAAAGCTTATTTGACCGTTATAAGAATGAATGATATAGTTTTAAAATTTACTAAGGTAGATACTAGCATGTTACACCTAGATGTCAAACATGCCTTATCTCAAAAATACTTTTTCATATTACTCACCCAAAATTGATATTTTTGACTAAAATTTGGCACAAAACACTTCAGTCCAACTTGACATGGGTAAATCATAACATAAAAATGAATGGTATTGCAAGTAATTTATAGTTACAGGATAACATAAAACATGAATTCCGTTTTGAATGCTAGGCAAAGTTTAGCTCTATCAGGTTTTTTTGGAATCATAAATTTGAGAAAAAATGCACATCGTTTCTTCAATATTTTCCCCCTTATTTAACTTATATGTATTTGGCGACTTTAGAGCTTATTGTTGAGATTCTGGTGGACACAATATGGTCTAAACCCTAATGACATAGATGGGGCATTTATAAGATGTCAAAAAATACCAATATTTCCAAATCCAAATTTCTGACCCAAAAAATTGCATGTGTTTTGGACTAAAATGACCAAAATCACCTTTGGCCACAATGGGCCGTTCACACATCATACCTAATTGTGCTGCCAATGGTAGATCTAGATCAAGTTATTTTTCAGTCAAATTTGTCTAGACACATTAAAACACAGATGTTTGAATACTAAGCTAAAGTTGAACTATTTTTAAGGTGTTAGAAAACAACAATTGAGAAAAATGTGTATTTTCAGCAATATTGCCTATACTTACTTGTACATTTTGTAAAACTGCTAGAGCTTATTGTGCGTTTTTGGGACAACAATATAGTTCTGAAACCTTTCTTACATAGATTGGAAGTTATATAGATCGTACAAAAGTATACATAATATCAAAAAATTCCATTTTTACCCAAAATGTATATTTTTGGTATCTTGCGGTCACGGTCATCGTGCGATCAAGTGGTCTACAGACGTCAAATGTTGCAAGTTACAGGGGTTCGTTAGCCCTTTAACTACATTATGTGATTGCTCGAGAATCCAGCAGGATCCAGATCTGACATCACCACTTAAGACAAAACAGGGACATTTGGCGCTCCATGGTGAAGAGCATCTCGGCTGCGGCCAGATCAGTTCCCGGTGTTAGATGATGTTTTTGAATCTAAAATACCAAAAAATCAACATTTGGCTCCTATTGGCAGTACCAATCATACCCCCTAATGTGAATGCCAATGTAGATCAAGTATTTTCCGCTCAATTTAGAACATAAAAAACAGACCGTTGATGCTAAGACTGAAAACAGTTTAACTATTTTTCAGGTGTTAGAAACACATCATTTGAGAAAAACGTCTATTTTTACCCAATTTGGCCTATACTTTGTATATTTTGTAAACTTAAGACGCTTTTGTGAGCTTTTGGGACACAATATAGATCTGAAACCCCCTACTACCATTGATGGGGCATGTAGATAGATGTCAAAAAATACCAAGATCTCAAAAAATATTTTTTTGCCCCAAAAAAAAATGTATGTTTTTGGCTAAAATGATCAAAACCAACCTTCGACCCACATTGGCAATTCCAAATTGCCTAATCTGAAAGTAGGAAACATAATAAGCTGTCCATTGATGTATGATGTAGGTGTTTTTTTTTTTTTGGTTTTTATGTAGGGTGAGGATATTAAATCGACTATATATGTTGATGCTGTACTGCACCTTAAAACAGCGATTGTGGTTTCAACCAAGTACAAAATAAACCAAGATCACTGATGTTGTGTTTGAGTTCAAACTGTATTGAACATGGCGCACAATATCACGCTTAAAATCTAGGATATTCAACAGGAAAGGTTTTTTTGATTTCAAGTCGGAATTTTGATACGCACGTATAGAAATTACAAAATCAGGTTAAAAGTACTGCCTTGTCTTTAATACACAGATTTCAAGCCAACCACTTGCAGGTTATGGTCGCAGATCAATGCCAGTAACAAAATACAAACATATGAATTTTGATGATTGTTTCGATGTTTTGGATTAGCAAATCGCTGCTTGTTCCTTTAAGTGCTGCAAATGGTGCCTTAAGGAGGGGGTCTAGACAAAGACTACACAGGGGTCAAATTTTTTAATTGATCTAATTTTGTTGAAAAGTATACCATGTTTTTTGTCTAAACCCTAAGGATTTAAAAAAGGTATAGTTTGTATGATTTAAAGTCTGGGAGCTGCAGGTTAAAAACAGCAAAAATTAAAAAGTAAATTTCAGTTGTGCAGGGGTCAAATTTAAAAGTTGCCCCGATTTGGATAAAAATGGTGCAAATTGTTGGTGGAGCTTACAGGATTAAAATAAGGAATAGTTTTGACTGTCTTCAATGCTTAGTTATGTTATATTACCCTCAAAATTTTGATTAAAATATTATTTTCTCAATTTTATTTGAGAAAAGATTTCTCACGGGAAAAGTATTTTGTTTACTATGAAAGAGAGAAAGGGAATACCCCTAGTTTGTTTTGCAAGCTGCACCTGTTTAGATTGCACAATAGGGGAAGTGGGGAATTCCCCAAGGATGCTAAACTTAGAAACTTGTTTATGTTTTGAGATCAAAACATTGCAGAACCTAGGGAATTCCCCCACAAAGTTATATATATGAAGTGATGTAATTCGGGTGATGAATTCCGATTGGTCAGCTAGTGTAAGGTTATGTTTATGCATGAGGATGATGTAATGATTATTGTTAGAAAGGGGAATCTATCTGTGAGTAGTTAAATACTATCACTGGAAGGACTCTCTGCCAGCATCCACTAGTAACAAGTAGCTAGAAGATAGCTAGTTTTACTCTGCATTGAGGAGCAGACCTGTGTCAAGTACCTGGTGCCAGGATATATAATTCCATGTGAGCAGAGTTGCTGTAATTATTCTACTGTCGTCTTTGAAGCCAAAAGTGCTGGGAATCAAAATAAGATTCCAAATTGTGGACAGATAGAAATCGTG